>SKCR01009429.1:0-113708 GCA_019454045.1 Zanthoxylum bungeanum
AACTCTCCTCCGCTTTCTGCTTAACATTCTCCAGATCACGGAGTGACAAGTCGATCTCCAAGTCAGTGACATACTGTTTTAGGAAGGCATCAGCTAACTCCCTCCAATCTTCTTTCACTTATTCTCCAAACTGTGGTACCATACCACAGGAGCTCCTTCAAGTGACATTCCAAACATTTTCTGTACCTGACGCTGAGACAAACCAACTGAACTCATGACTGATACAAACTGTCGGAGATGCACCCTCGGATCCCCATTCCCGTTGAACTTAGCCATATCTGGCATCTTGAACTGTGCTGGCAACTGTTCCTCAAAAGTCAATGTGTCATAATCCAGCAGATCCTCATTCTTACCCCTCATCTTGCGGGTAACTGACTCAACCTGATCCCGAAGTTTCTGCAACTCTGTCTGAGACCCAGATACTCTGCCTGCTGTGCATACTCTGCCATATCATCATCAAAAGCGGGGATATCATCCCCCAATCTGTTCGGAGATTCCTCTTGCCTCACATCCCCAGAATTAACCCCGGCACGAGACCCAGCTATACCAGCCATAGCAGTAGTCAAAGCCTGCAACTGTTCAGTGATCTTGGCGAGACCATTCTCTAACTGATCCATACGGGACACCTCATTATCGGATTCACTCATACTTGTTCTTTTAGTGAGTCTGGTTCCTTCTCTAACCCAAACGGTATCTATGGTGTCTTTTAAGACACAGAGGATGTTAACAGGGTATATGTATGCATGATATGTATAAGAAATATATAACATTAAATCAAATAAAATTATCAAACAAATCGGCCTATCATCATTTTAGAAACTTTGGGACAACTGTCATAAGGGTGAACCCGTCCCAGTTTAAATGGCACAACGAGTTCACGTCTTACGGCAAAGATCCCAACTAAATCCAAATGATAATATTCCGAAAACAAGCACTCAAGGTGGCCCATCAATCACTTAGAAGCTTTTGGCCCAATAGTCATGAAATACGTTCTTGTCCCAGTTTAAATGGCCACAAAGCCCATATCCCATGACAAATGGTCCAAATGGATCCAAACGGTGATGTTCCCAAACATAAGCATAGAAGGGAGATAATGCAAATATAACATAATAATTTTTTTCATAATGGCCCATCAACATTTCAGAAGCCTTGGGCCTAATAGTCATACAGTACGAACTTGCCCCAGTTTAAATGGCCCAGCAAACCCGCATTTCTGACAATAGCCCAACTGCATCCAAATGAGGATGGTCCACAAGCACATACTCAAGGAAATAATTGCTACTTTAACCATATAAACCAGTCTATGGGTGGATTTGCAAGAGTATGGACAAAGGCTCTCACTGGCGAAGGATAGCCCACAACTAGGTCTCCCCACTCAAGGGTTCAAGTGACCAAGTGAGCGTGTGTCCTTTTTATACACTAAGGTACGTGCCAATGAGCTATGGTGTGTGACGGACTGTCAAATGGATTTCCCGTTGTAGATCCCCCAGAGGGAAGGTGGAGCGAGGCTCACTTAAATACCCAAGCCTCTTAGGCTCTTATCGCTTGTTGTCAGGAATAAACAACGAGTCCTCCAAATTAGTCCATCACAAAGGCTACAAGTAGATGGCCATATAGGTGCCCTCACAGCTTTTCCTTCTAGAAAGGTAGTGAATGAAGGAAGACACCAAACCATTACCTAGCCTCAAAGTGCCCTTGATTAAACCCTCACTTATCCACTATAGACATGGCCAATTAAAACATAAATCCACTCATTACAAGACAATATTTCGGGGCCAAATACATCCCCAGTGGAGTCGCCAGACTGTGGGACACAGGACCTGGGCGACGCCATTCCTAGGCTCGCGGCCTAGTTTGGGAAGTACGAAATAACATGGAGTCGCCACCCGGTGTGAACCGGGACAAAGATTTAAGGCCGCACTCACCCCTCGCAAGGGAAGACCTCAAACCTATTGGGTTCGGAATGGTCCCTTACTTATGTCACTTGTAATGAAAGGATTTATATAATAATTTAAACAAGCTGAAGTAACAATTATTTCTAGAGGTATCATGCTTCTAAATTCACATTTATAAAATAAAATATGCGCCTAATATACATGTATTTCATATATGAGATTGCATGCTTAACATATATCAAGATAGTAACTAACATACATCTTTACTTGCATATCATATTCAGGAAAAAAAACACAAGCACACATATTAACCATACAAGCACACATGGTAACCATACAACACACATATGGGCACTTTTCCAAGTGGTACGTGGAATTGTAGCCCAAGTACAGACCGCACTACCGTCCATTCGGAATCGGCTACGGAATTTACGTCTGGGTTTCCATCCGATATACCGCAAGAAATAATGCTCAAATGTTATCAACTAATAGACAATTATGCATGAATATAGTAAGACAGACTCAGTTCAGTGTATTCGCGTTCGTGCAGCGTTCGTAAACGCGTTCGAACGGAAATGAAACAGAATGCTCACGTTCGAGTAGCGTTCGTAAACGCGTTCGAACGGAAATGAAACAGAATGCTTACGTTCGAGTAGCGTTCGTAAACGCGTTCGAACGGAAATGAAACAGAATGCTCACGTTCGAGTAGCGTTCGTAAACGCGTTCGAACGGAAATGAGACCTGATGCATGATAAGGCAAAATTTATGCGCGTTCGAGTTGCGTTTGAGAACGCGTTCGAACGGGCACGGACCTGATGCATGAAATAGGATGCAATAAACAGAAAATAAAGGGGCGCGACGAAGCACTGCCGTAAAGGTGACCTTTTGGGGCTCTTGATCTCTCGAAGAGAGGACCTTTAGACCAACATGCTAAGCCCATGCGCGTCATATCACACATGCAAGAATAGAACCAATCATATCAACCAAGTATGCCCGATTGAACGCATCTTACATCCAATCCGAACACACGTCAACCGGCGCGGCAAAGCATCGTGGTAAAGGGCTTTTAGCCCCTCCCCATAGGGGATCTCACAACACACTTACTAAGCCCATGCGCTCGATTGACTTATACATACGAAAATAAAGATAATAATATCAAACAAAGTATGCTCGATTGAACGTATCTTGCGTCCAACCGAACATACATCAACCGGCGCGGCGAAGTAGTGTCACGAAGGTGGCCTTTTCGGCTCTTTGTCTCACAAATGGAGGACCTTTGGACTAACTCACTAAGCTCATGCGCTTGGTTGAATCATACAAAAATAAACAATATATTGAATTCAAGAGAAAACTAAATAAACAAAAAAGCAACACAACGAAAGAGAGATGGTGCCGTTTACTCAAGCGGTACGTGGAGTTGTGGCCCGAGTACAGATCACATTACCGTCCATTCGGAATCGGCTATGAAATTTATGTCCGGGTTTCCATCCGATATACCGCAAGAGTTGACACATCTCTCATTCATCTAATGCCCACAACATATTACATCTCATAATTCATGCATATTTACATACTCAAAAATCACAACACACATTTCAACATTACAATCATACACGAAATACTTAATAAATAATGCGGAAAAGGAAAACAAGTGTGAAAGATACCCTCAGGTCTAACCTTTTAAGCCGTCTCTCGGACTCACGTTCCACGAAGATCGAAAGGGGGGTAAAGCTCCGCAACTTTTCTGGTCCCTGGTTCAACGTCCTAGCTCACTGCTTCGCTGCTTTGCTTATTGTTCGAACTCCGTTCTGCTCCTATTCGGCTCCTGTTTTGCTGCTCACTGCACGGGCTACCTGTTTCAATGTTTTCAAAGAACTATTCCAAGTTGTGTGGGTTCTTAGTGCAATTAAAAGTGATTATTTTTAAGGTTATCTATGTAGTTTTCTAAGTTACTGTTTTTTAAGGATTTTGGGCTACTGTTTTAATGTAATCTAGGAGGTGGTTTTGGCGTGTTTTAGAATTCGGCTATGGGTGAGTTTGGGTTCGGCTATGGAGGGTGGTCTTGTGGTGGTTTCTTTGTTTTCTTTTTGTGTGTGTCTGAAGTGTTTTCTCTTGGATGTGTTTTGGGTGTGTAGAGAGAGTTTAGAGAAATTTCGAGAGAGCTTGGGTGTGAATTGTGTTGTGTGAAGGAGAGCCATGACCTTGGTTAGGGGTTGTTTATATAGAGAATGGCTAGGGTTTACAAGGGAAGGGATTTGTGCATTAAATTAGGATATGATTTAGTGTTTAGCAAGGAAAGTCAAAGATTGAGGGGGGACAAATTTGGTTTAGATTAGGAAGTCAATACTTTTAAATTGGTGGATATCTTATTGAATTAGGAAGTCAAATATATGATTGGCTTTAATTGGTTAAGATTGATTTTAATTAGGCAAATCTTATTTTTAGTTTTAGTATATAATATATTTGATTTAGCATGTGATTTGTTTAATTTAGGCATATCTTCTCTTTAGTTTTGGTAAATATTTTATTTAATTGGTAAATGGTTTAAATGTTTTATTTTAATGTTTAATATTTAAATTAATATTTATTTATTTAATTTGGGATGTGTTTTATGGGCTTTGGGGAGCTAAATGGGCTGGGTGTGAGGCTAGCAGCAAAACCAGAATTACCGACACCGTTCGAACGCTCCCTCGAACGCTACACGAACGCCCGCAATCTGTTTTCCGTTCGAACGAAGTAACGAACGCAGCACCAACGAAGACAGTGAGCTTGTTTATTCTGAATTCCCCCTTCCGATATCCGTTTCCCGCGGCTTTCATGACTCAAAAGGTAGTGCCTCCAAATGAGACTCATCATCGGGTTTCACATGCGAAAATGCAATGCCTACACCGCCGAACCACGTTAAATCTCCTTATCGATTGGCGTATTATTTGTCTTTTGCTAAGTTTGCCTTTCGTCCCACTTAACCAAACAAATTCACTATTGAGGGAGGATTGTCTCGGGAGTAATATTCTCATATTGCTCTGAGACCAAAATCAGCCGTCAACAAGATATAATATTAATGCTCATCCACAAACTCGTAATTATTTGTCCGATATAGATTTTGAGATTACGATTTTTAACTCTTTATGTTAAACAATTTTTTTTTTTTTTTGGATATTGTGTTCTTTATTTATTGTCTTCGATTAAAGTATTTGTTTATTTTCATGATTAAATTAGAAATTTTATATTACATTGATAAATATTGGTAATGAAAAGTAAAACTTACTAATAAAGTTTGGTATTTACAAATTCGTATCAAACTTTATCCGCTCGGGTAAGTATTGATGAGTTGGATATGTGTGTTTGAGATATTAAAATATATATATATATATATATGGAAAATGATACACTCACTAACAATCTCACAAATAATTTTACAAACCCTCTCACTGTAGTTACAGTGATTCACTGTAGATCACTGTAGCTACAGTGAGGGGTTTGTAAATTTGTTTGTGAGATTGTTAGTGAGTGTATAACTATCTGTGTGTTTTTAATTATATATTCACGTGTGGGCTTTTTTTTTAAAAAAATAATTAAAAGATTTAGAAGTGTCAAAAATGGTGTAACTCTTACTAGACCCAATTTCAATTGGACTGGACCTTGTAGGAGGGTCCATCTTCTAACAATATGGGCCTTGCCTGACCGAGCAGCCCGTTTTAAAAGCAACTGGCAAGCGCTGATTCAAGAAAATAAGAAAATCAGAAAGAAATGGCGTGGAGTGCAACGATGATCGGAGCGCTGCTGGGATTAGGAACCCAGATGTACTCCAATGCACTTCGCAAGCTTCCTTATATGAGGCGTATGTTCTTCTTCTTCTTCTTCTTCTTTGTTATTTTTTTATTTCCAAAATTGGTTATAATAAACCCTAACTCCTACTCTGTGTTTGTTTAATTGATTGCAGATCCTTGGGAACACGTTTTGGGAATGGGATTGGGGGCGGTTTTTGTGGACCAGTTGGTCAAATGGGATGCTCAGCTGCAGCAAGACCTTGACAAAATGCTCGATAAGGCCAAGGCTGCCAACGAGCGCCGTTATTTCGGTATTACATTCTTTCTTTCTTTCTTTTCGATTCTATTGATATTCTGGGAATATTAGATACTTGAAATATCCCCAAAGGCCCCGTTGACATTCATAGGGTGTGTTCGGTAGAGAGTGTCAAAAAACAATCTCATGTTGTGCGATTATGGTTTTGTTAATGCTAGCATTAACTTACCCGTTTGATGGAGTGTTAAAACCCTAGCGTCAATGCTCCACCAAACAGGCCCCTAGCATATTTTTTGAAGATGTTATTAGAAATGATGGATATTGGATGCATAAAAAAATTGGACCTTTTGATGTTTTGATTCAGGTTTTCCTAGAAAATTGAATGTTAAAAGTAAAGTTTTTGTGGATGATCAACTTGTGATTCCTTATGGTATTTATTGTAATTCGTCAAAAAAAAATGTTATGAGATTAGGATAAAAATTGGAATGTGATTGCATTCATAAGCTAAGTTCAAGAATGAGCCCATGAGTTCAGTAGGATGAAGGTGCAGCCATAATTTAGCTGGGATTATCCACCCTGAGACGAAATAGATGATTTTGGACAGCGTTATAGTTAGTGATAGTGACTATGTTTGGATTGTTTCACACTGATGTTCCTATAAGTGAAAACCTTTTTAAGGGTGTAATTTTACTTTGATTCACATTTAATATTATGGCATTTAGATACATGTAAAGAAAGTCCCAAGTTACTGGAATTACCCTAACTCATGAGCAGCCCAAAAAGGCTCGTTCCAATAATAAAAAAACTGTTCGGCGGAGTAGAAAGAAATGATCAATGTTTTCCTTCTCATTCTTGGCTTCTTGCACATCACACACATTTGAGAGAGAATACATATTTGTTTTAATCTTTGGATTAGACCACAATTATGGATACTTTGTGTTTGATTTTTTCCAAGATAGTTTTTGTATTTTTTTTTGGACCTTTGCCTTCCGTATCATGTGAGAGGGCAAAGCAGGACTTCAAGGTTTCGACTGTGAAGATTTTAGATTTTGAACTGCTTCTTATGGAAATGTTAATGTTTTCAGAACAGGACCGGTGATCTAAAAGGTTCAATGGGTCACTCGTTCGATCGGTTGAATTGTTCCGAAAAAACTGGCAAAATTGGTTAACGTCATAAATAATTTTATTCAATTAAAAAATATAGAAAATATCAAATTTTAGTTTTTGGTTTTAAAAATTGGGGAAAAATTGAACTAGTCCGGACCGGTTTTTTTGAAGACTGGTTTTTAATGCTTAACCGGACCAGACTCACTGCTGGTTTCCGGTTTAACCGTCCGGTTTTCAAAACAATGAGAAATATAATTAGAAGGCAAAAGAGTTGCATAAAAGGTTGAAAGTAGTTCAAATGAAACTGTGAAACCAAAATACCAAGTCTAGGTAAAGAGCTTGGCAAGACTCACTGTGTTAGTTCAGATTGGTCAGTTGTCCAATCAAAGAACTGGACTGTTTTGGGATCTGAGTTACCAGCTTGAGTTTCCATATCCTAGTCTGATAACTATGCTTGCATGTACCTTTGTGTTGCCTATTTCTGTATGTTTGTGTGCACTTGTATATGTAATTTATCACAAATATTACATCTAGATGCTGTTTGGAAGATCTTAAGTTTCTCTTCCTTTTTGGTTTGTCTCATGGCTTTGTTTTGCAAATATGAACAAGTTTCTTTCAACTGCAATTCGAGCAATATATATCTTTCAAATTTTAGTTACATAGGGCACTAATACTTTGTCCACTTTAAAATCCTTGCATGATCCGTGTAAGTTATCATTTAGCAAAATGATGATGAAAGCTAATTGTTCTGTTACTGATTACCTCACACCCTTTTATTACAGAAAAAAAAGTGCACACATCATGATTTTTAACTCAACTATTTTTTTACATTTGCAGACGATGATGATGAATAATGCTTGTCTGGCATCTCCAAAGAAGATTTTCGTTTTGCAGAAAATGTGGCCTTCAAAGTAAATGTCATGGCTTGTTAAGCTTGTTTGCATGTTATATCTGTTTCTTTTTAAGGAAATAATTATTAAGTTTGTCAGACATGCTGCGTTTGTTGGCTGAACATGCTAATGCAATACATTCCGAAATAATTTGAAGGAAATGAGGGATTTTTCTGTCTGTAATATCGTGTTCAATTCTCTAAGCCCATGCTTTGTACAATGCATGTTTCAGTGCATAATGCATGTTTCAGTGCTAGGTGTATGCAAAGTTGATTTAGACTGGTGTCATTATTTGGTATTTGTACTACTGCTATGTATTTCTTTAACAAGCTAGACCTTTGTACGTTTAGATAAAGTGGCATGGCATTTGATTCCTACTGGCATAGTTGCAAGCTTCAATTGGGATTTTACCTTTTCTTGGGTTTTATTTTTTTTCTTATTTTTTTTTTCTTTTTTCATAGAATATTATGATTTTAATCTCAAACTTCGCCATGGAGCTTTGTACTTGGAGGACATGGCATTAGGGTTTGTTCTTGCATAATTCTCACTAGTAGCTTCGGTTTAGTTTGCAAGGACATATTTCAACTCTTCTAGATGCAAGAATTACATTTCCAAAAGATAATACAAGTGGCCAAAATTGTGATAGCACTAGGAAAAGATAAATTATTATAACACCATCATTGAAATGGAAGTTATTTGCCCAAAATATACTAAACAAAAGACTGATCAAACCAGTGGTACTCTGCCTTTTGACATCAAACCTCAATGCTCTGAAAATGTAATTGCATCAGTTATGTATAAGGATCTATATGAACCTTGTGGAAATCCACAATCCTGTTGTTAAATACATCCAGGAGGAGATCACAAACTTGCCGCGATGAGGGTCTCTCCTGGGGGCTGGTTTTTGTGCACTGCAGTGCTATTTCAAGCACTTGATATGCAGCGCATTCTTCTCCAGGTAAGAGAGGTTTCATTTGATCATCAAGTAACTCCTCCCGAGCAGAGCCTGACTTCTCAATATGAATCTCAACCCATCTCACCATGTCCATTTCCACGCCAAATGTTGCATCAGTTGGCATTTTTCCGGTAACAATCTCCATCAGCACGATCCCCATGCTGTAAACATCACACTTCTCTGTTGCCTTGAGTGAATAAGCATACTCTGAAAGCAGAATGAAACGTTAGATAAGACCAATATGACATGATAAACTCGATACAACAATTTGAAGCAGAAACAGTTTTATTACCTGGCGCAATGTAACCATAAGAACCAGCTAACCACATGTTTGATTCTGTGTTCGAGTCGTAATCCTCAACGAGAGCTTTTGCTAGCCCGAAATCCCCCAGATGCGCATCCATGTTGGAATCAAGCAATACATTGCTTGATTTGATGTCTCTGTGAATGATCTTGGGTACACAATCATGGTGGAGGTATTCCACTCCCTGAGCCAATCCCACTGCTATCTTTAGCCTTGCCTCCCAGTCAAGGCTCTTCTTCGTCTTGATATTAACTGGCTGATTGTGCAGCCAATCCCACACGCTCCCATTCTCCATGTATTCGTATATCAATAGATTTGAACCTGCTCCCTTTCTGCAACAATACCCCATCAATTTGACTAGATGACGGTGCCTTATCCTCCCCAGCGTCTTAACTTCTCTGAAGAAGCTTTTATTCAACAGAAGATCATCTTTGCAGGAAATTTTCTTGACTGCTAATGTTGCTCCATTGGACAGTTCAGCTTTGTAGACCGTTCCAGATCCTCCTGAGCCAATAATGAACTCGTCGCTGAGATTGTTTGTGGCTTCCATGATGTCTTCCCATTTGAAATCTCGCTTTGCAGCTTGGAAGAGTAGCCTTCGCTGTGCTTGGGAAGAACTGGAAGAGGAAGTGTAGTTCACTTCACTGCTCTTTCTGAGAAATTCTCGCTTGTGTTTAAAGAAGAGGGTGACTACAGCTATCAACAGAGCAATTGCAGATAATGTAGAAATCACTGAGATCACCACCACTAATGATGCACTTATTGTGGACTGATGCTTGTCAGACACAAGGCCTTTGCAGCGATCAAGAGGGCTACCACAAAGTTGTAGATTTCCTTCAAATGCCTCCGCTGGCCAATGAGAGAACTGCTTGCTCAATTTGCCTTGAAGATTGTTATAAGATAGATTAATTTTTCCCAAACTTCTCATCTCAGCGACTTGTGAAGGGACCTCTCCAACAAGTTGATTGTGAGAAAGATCAAGCTCTTCGAGCTTTGCCAGAGTCCCAATAGAAGGCGGGATTCGGCCAGAGAGATTGTTGTAGCTCAAGTCTAAATTGCTTTGAAGATTCTGCAGTTGTCCAATCTCATAAGGTATTTCACCATTCAAGCTGTTATGCGACAGCCGAAGCTCGTACAGCTTGCTTAGCTTCCCAGTAGCAGAAGGGATTGGCCCGGAAAGTAGATTCCCATTGAGTTTTAAAACATTAAGCGATGCCAGATTACCAAGTTCGTCAGGAAGACTTCCATTAAGCATATTTCCATCAAGAGAGAGAAAGCACAAGCAACTTGGAACAATTGAATAGTTCTCTAGGAAGAGACCCAACAAATTGATTGAAGGAAAGCTTAAGCTCTCCCAACTGAGGTAAAGTGCCAAGCCATGAAGGAATTGGTCCCGAAAGAAGATTATTGTTGAGATCAATATGGCTCAGTTTCTTGCACAACAAAAGCTGAGTTGGTATTGGACCAGTGAGTGAATTGCCCGAGATGTCTAACAGAGACAATTCACGGATTTTTCCCAATGTCCATGGGATTTTCCCACTGAACTTGTTGTTTCCTAATCTTAATCTCTCAAGATAAAGTGAATTTCCGAACTGGGGAGGAATCTCATGATCAAATTCATTGTTTGTCACATCAAAAGAAAGAAAAGAATGCGAGCTACACAATGCAGCAATGCTACCATTCAATCTGTTCCTAGAAAAATTAATTCTGGTCAGGTTTCCTAGATTAATCAGTGAACCAGGAAGATTACCTTCAAGAGAATTGTTGTAAAGCATGAGCTCCTCCAGAACCTGCAAGGCCCCGAAAGTCGCCGGAATCCCACCAGAAAAATTATTGTCCGCCAAATCCAGGATGGTTAGTTGATGACAGTTACCCAAACTGGCGGGAATTTGACCAACAAATTCATTTTGCCTCAAGTGAAGAAAATTCAAATCTTTTAGCCTCCCAATGGTCGTGGGAATCTCCCCACTAAAACGATTTCCAAAGAAATCAATCCATTTCAAGCTTGAACAATTGCCAATCTCTGTAGGGATCTTTCCAGACAACTGATTTTCGTATAGATACAGAAGTTCAAGCTTCCCGAGCATTCCAATTTCTTTAGGCAAGTTGTCCTGGAAATTGTTATGATACAGAGCGAGTTCATGAAGATTGCTGAGATTAGATATGAATGGAGACATTGAACCCACCAAGCTGTTGTTGTGAAGATACAGATGAGTCAATCCAACAAGCTGGTAAAGCTCAATAGGAATTGACCCATTTAGCGTATTGTTGGACAAATCAAGCTGCTTCAGTGACTGACACTGGCTCAATTCAACGGGTATCTCCCCAGAAAGTTGAATTTCCGCTAGAATCAATGTCTCCAAGCTGGTTGCATTTGAACAAATTCTTCTGGGAATTGAACCAGAAACATTGTTGTTTGATAAAACCAAATAAACAAGCTGACCCATATTGCCAAACTCCTCAGGAATTCCTCCAGTGAGCTTGTTCATCGACAAATCAAGACTCTGAAGATTACCCATCTTGGCAAAAGACCTTGGGATTGCACCTTTTAGTTTGTTCCCCATCAAGTTTAAGTACCCGAGTTGACTCAGTTCACCGAGTTCACTCGGTATCTCCTCGGAGAGACTGTTGTTTCCCAGGTTAAGAAGCTGGAGGCTCTGGAGACGACCCAATTCTGCAGGGATTGAGCCATTGAGTTTGTTTTCAGCTGCAGTGAAAATATAAAGGCTCGAACAATTTCCCAACGCAGCAGGAATCGGTCCTTGGAGTTGATTTTGCTGCAATATTAAATTCTCGAGTTGACCCAGCTGCCCGAGTTCTGGCGGCATGGGACCTGAGAGGCTGCATGAGGCTAAACCAAGAGTGACCAAGTTGACAAGATTACCAAACGAAGAAGGAATAGGACCACTGAGCCAATTGTCACCAATTCTCATAACTCGGAGAGTCGTGAGTGAGCCTAGTTGAGTTGGGATTGTCCCCGTGAGTTGGTTAGAGAAAAGGAGCAAAGATTCCAATGAAGAAAGATTTGAAAGAGCAGTTGGGATGGGACCCGTGAGGCTGTTAGATGAAAGATCAAGGTGGATTAGGTTATGTAAACGACCAAGTGAAGGGGATATTGACCCGGCAAGTGACAATCCAGAAAGATTAACACTCACTACATGATGAACTGAGTCACCCACCGAGTTCAACCCACATGTTACTCCTCTCCAAGTACAGAAATTTCTATTGCTTTCATTCCAGCCATGCAGCACGTATTGGTCTACACTGAACGATTTCTTAACCTCCAAAAGAACCGACAGATCTTTGTCTTTGCATAATACAAACCCTGGTGGAAAACAGATCAAAAGAAGTAAAAGAATGGATAAAACTTGCTTCAACATCGCCATTATTGAACAGACAGCTCTCATGTCTCAGCTATTCAATGGATTTAAGAAAGAAGAGATCTAGATCATTGCTAGTTAAGAGGTTTGTTGCTTGTTGGGACATTGAATAGATAGCAGAGTTTTAGTCAAGGAGCAGGCATTAAAGATAGCAGAGGAGGCGCTTGGTTTGAGCATATCAAGAGGCATAGAAATGGAAGAATGCATGGGGACTGTGAAGAAATGAACTGTAGTCATGCATGAATTGATTTGTATTCAGCATGGCCTTAAATTGGGTGACAAAGCATTGAGAGATAAAGAGTACAAGCTTCTTGTCAGAAGCTAATAACTACTACCAATGCCATAAATGGCGACCGCTTTGATACAAACTGTTCTATTCAGTATTCACAGCGAGAGTTGTAGACAGTCTTAAATGCTTCAGGATTGGTAGTTTGAGAATTAGGTCAAAATGGGTCAGAGAAAGAACATTAATTTGAAAGCAGAATATAAAGTTGACCAAAATATTCAATATATATATACTGTTCATACTCCAGATGAAAGAAACATATGAAAATGGGAATTAACTTATTTAGAATATTGATTCAACATATGAAAATGGGAATATTAATTTATAAAATACATTTAATAAATTTTCAGATTAAGAATGAATAAATTGTACTCGTTCACCACTTAGTGGATTTGCGGGTGGGCATGCGGTTTAGAAAATCATAGAAGAAGATACAGTGGTTGATAGATAGTAGACTAATTGTGGGTTTGATTGCTTGTTATTAATTAGTGTGTTAGCTCAGTGTGACTTGAAAGTGAGCAGTTGATTTTCTATTTAAGTATATTACATTATTTCTAGATGCCAACGTCTCCATTAATTCTTTTTCAAAATTTGTTTGTTTGAGATATTCAAGTAAAGTAAGTGATTCTTTTGAAGCTTTTGCAAAGTCAAACAAGTCCCAAAAACTATTTTCATTCTCCAAGTACGTAACAAACTTCCAAAACCTCAACTTACTCCAAAGCAATATCCATCATAATCTTATTCTTTCTTAATTAATTTAAAGTTTGAATATCAACTTTCTTGAATAAAAATATATATGTTACCATTAATTATTGCTCTTAATTAATTGTTCTTATTGGTTTGAGCTACCAAATCCCGATGTCCTTTTGTGGCCTTTCAATTTTCTTTAGTTGCATGCAATAACCCTACATATATTATTTACCAATTTATAAGTAATTATGGTTTCTTATACTCTTCATCTGTTTCTTCGTAAACAAATCAAACCTATTTACCTACCTCAGGAACAATAAGATATTTAAGTTATTTTCACAGTTAACCCTAAAAATAGTCTCTAAAAATTGAGAAAATTCTATATAAAACTAATCATATGAGTCGATAGATCGTGGACCAAAACTGAAACGCATATTAATTCATAACACGTTGCCTACATCATAATTTATATCCTACTAGTAGACTTGAATGAAATAACTTTTGATGTACTGATAAGGATGTAAAATTAGACAGTAGGCCACGGTAATGTTAGAATTATTGCATGCAAAAATTGACCAATAAGAAAAGTTACAAAACCTTTAATTTTAATTTCAACTTGAAGACAACCTTAATGAACGTACGGACACAATTCCAGGCTTGAAGTTCAACTTCAAGCGATGCATTAAATTTATTGTGACTCTAGCTATAGGGTATAAATCTGGATTAAAGGGGAAAACAAGATGATTAGCTTATCAACACAACATATTAACAACGAGATAACAATAATTAAGAAAAAAAAATTATTTATCTAAATAAAATAAATTTTGCCGATAAATATTGTTTCATTGATCAAAAAATATATTTTTTTTTGAAGACAAAAAAGTAACTGCCATTAGTTAATCGAAAGTACTTTAATTAATTTAACGTGTAGGTATGAGCATTTTCTATTCGGTTCAATTTTTTATCGACTCGAAATATTTGATTCGCTTCCTATTACGCCTTCTAAATTGTATTGTCTTTCAATTAATTCAAATTATCAAACTATTCAAAATATGCAACACACACACATATATATTAACTTCTATTTGATTTACAATTTGGTTTTGGATTTATTCGAACAGATAAACAAATCGAATTGGTCAAATTTTGAAAAATTGGCATAAAAATCAAACCAAAAATTAACATAAACTGACCGGTATAATTTGGTTCAATTCATTAATTCGATTTGGTTCAGTAAATTTTTTACCTACCTGAGTAAAAAAAAACACTCTAAAATACATCATTCACGCAAAAACTTAAGAAAAAGAATTTTCAGAAATAAAAAACCGTAAAAAGGCGATTTATATGTCAAAATAAGAAAAATGGTATTTGTTCAAAACAATGATAAGAGGGTGACCAAATAACTCTCAAAATTATAAAATTTTGGATGATGCAAAAATTTTGAAATAAAAAACTGGCCAAAACTGCATAGTTTTACGTGTTATTTTATCACTCTTTTATCATCATTTTATACAAATATCATTACTCTTTAATTAATCAACTATTTAGTTACAAAAATGGATTTATATACATACATATATATATTTGAGAAGATAACCATCATCATCTTTGACCACACATATAAAAGGTTCTTATCCCGAGACATTTTAAATATAATTTCGATATAATGGCATTATTAATATCAAAACAATATTATCTCATCATGCTATTTTAATAATATTAAGTTGACAAACAATTATCCTGACAATGATTTAGCTACATTAATTTTAGTTTCTAATGAACTGATGTACGCAGTAGTGGTTGATCTTGATCATACAGATGCAATTAATTATTTTATTGCAATATTAGTATTCTAATTAGCTAATTATTTTATTGCGTAGATATATGTTCAAAATAAAAATAAAATGATTATGCACAATGTTTTTATTATAAGCAGGATAAAGGATAACCAATTAGATAATAAGTTAACATTTAATTACGTATTAAGCCGGAACTTTGCATATTTAAAATAATGTTAATTTTGATTTATATAAAGATTGGTTCATTTGAAAAGCTAACAAAGAGAAACCACCCATTGATCAGCTAATACAATAATTTCAAATGAAATGTGAATGACTTAAACCTTCAATTGACCAAATCAAAATCTATCTTGTGAAAGAGATTTGCGGCCATTGATGGCCAAAAATATTGAAGCCTTTTTCAGCTCATCCATTTCAACTTGTTCATATTTTCTTTTTATACTTATCACCAACAAAACCGTATGTACCTACCCCTTTAAACTTGGTCAGAGATGATGAGCTTCTGCTTTATTCCAATTTGTAATTCGTAACAAGCTTGCTTTTGTTTTTGCAGAAAAAATTAAAAATGGATATTTTCTAATTTCAGTAATGAAATCTGATTCGGTTGAAATATACTAGGGCATAGTTGTTGTACACTATCGCTATTAGCTAAGGTTCTGTTTGATGTTGCGATTAGAAAAATATGGTAAATAAATGATTATTCATTAACAGTGTTATGAAATTTTTAGTTTTTATAAATTCAATTTTTATAAAAATGCACGATTAGTAATCGCAATTTCTTATCATTAATCAAATACTTAAAAAATCGTGTTTGGGTCAAAACATAATTTTATCACCTCACCACCGGTCAAACCACAATATTACCGAATATACCATAAGTTGAATATCGACCATGCAAGCAAATTTACAATGTATCAACGTCAACTATGACTTATTAAGGGCTGAAATTCCTAAAATTCGATCCAGATTTAGAAAGAATTTTCGTTTCGAATCTCAATTTTTTTACTTAAAAATTATCAAATCCTAAATTGTTCAGTATGAGATTCAAAATACTTTTTTGTAACAATTTAAAAAACCGATAAAAAATTGGGACGTTTTTTTTTATCTCGAATCTATAATTCAAACGAAACAAATACTGGCTCGTCCCAACCGATTATCATATCTACGTACATGATATGCAATAGTATAATTTTTTATAATAAATAATATTTGATATTATTATTATCAACTAAAATAATTAAATATTATTGGATAACATTAATTATTTACTTTGACCCAATTGGATTAATCTAAAATCACACAAGGGTTTTGTTATAATTTCATAAATATCTCTACCATTGGAAGATACTTTGGTAATTATAAATATGTAATAATAGGTATATTTGACTTGATTTAATTGGATTAAATCAAAGTGTTAGACATATAACTAATTCATTAATTAAACTTTATCTTGATTTGATTGGATTAAATCAAAGTGGTAGATAAATGATTAGTCACACCTAATTATACATATTTAGACAAATTAGATTAAGCCCACATAAAAGTTGATTAGAACTTTTATTAATTAAAATTTGCATAAATTTTTCTATAAAAGAATGCTTGAGTAAGATTTTAATCAAGCTTGAGAAAGGTAAAATAAGCAAGAGTTAGAGAAATTAGCCTACGTAAAAAAATTTGTTAGAGAAGTTTTGGAAGTTCTCCACAACAACAAGGAGAAGAATATTGGATTTTGGAACCAAGCTTGCTAGCTTTGGAGGCTCTCCACAATATTTCAACAAGGAGAAGAATATTGGATCTTGAAATCAAGTTTGCTAGTTAAGTTTGATCTTCTCCAAAAGCTATGTTTTCATTAGTGAATTATCATTAGTGAAACATATAGTACTGAATTACGTATTGGATACATAATAACATAGCTTGATGTTGAAATTAGGCTAATTAATTGGGTATGAT
Source organism: Zanthoxylum bungeanum (assembly GCA_019454045.1). NCBI lineage: Eukaryota > Viridiplantae > Streptophyta > Magnoliopsida > Sapindales > Rutaceae > Zanthoxylum > Zanthoxylum bungeanum. The sequence continues at coordinate 17,283 of SKCR01009429.1, forward strand.
GCTTTGGAAGTATAAACACGATTTGCTTGTGTTTGGGTCAAAATATTTATGTTTGACATAAATTTAAAATTAGAGTTTGGAACTCTATATGAAAGATTGGAGCTATGGCTACCATTCTAGAATTACTTGACCACCATTGAGTGACCTAAAATAATTCATGAGTTATTTCATTGTGGGATTCTAATTTGATTTGTGTTTTAGATTCAAAATATACGCAAGTGCGTATTTAATACGCATAATGACAATACCATTAACAAGGTATGAAATGAAAAATAGTTATTTTATTAATAAATAATAAAATGTACAATTCAGATTGACACTCCAAGCACCAACTCCATCAAACTCTCATTTGCTTAGTGCCAATCTGGATGGTACCGTAGTCCCACCTCCTCCACATGTTTATCGAATAACTTAGGAGGTAAGGACTTTGTAAGCGAGTCTGCTATGTTGTCTTGTCCTTGAACCTTCAATACCACTATGTCTTTTCGTTCAATTATATCTCTAATTACGCGGTATTTCCTTTCCACGTGTTTAGACTTGGAATGCGCCCTCGGCTCCTTAGCCTGTGCGATGGCTCCGTTATTATCACAGTACAATGGGATCGAATCCACAAAACTAGACACAACGCCAAGTTCTGTGATAAAATTTCTAATCTAAACAGCTTTTTTCGCAGCTTCTGAAGCCGCTATAAATTCCGCCTCAGTGGTGGAATCAGCTGTTGAGCCTTTTCTTTGAACAATGCCAACTAATCGCACCACCATTAAGGGTAAATATGTATCATGATGTAGATTTTCTATCATCTGGATCTCCCTGGAAGTCGGAGTCTGTATAACGCTTAACTTGTAACTCATTTTCTCCATATATCATAAACATATCCCTAGTACCCTTAAGATATTTCAGGATATGTTTCACGACTGTCCAATGATCATTACCTGGATCAGATTGATATCGGCTGGTCACACTGACGCTGAAACTGATGTCAGGTCTAGTACATAACATATCATACATTATGCTTCCAATATAAGAAGCATATGTCAAGTTATACATCCTAACTCTCTCTTCCTCAGTTTGAGATGCCATTTTCTTCGAAAGATGTATGCCGTATCGGAAAGGTACATTTGCTGCCTTGCAGTTGGTAAAATCGTACCTTTCTAACATCTTATCTATGTACGTCGATTGTGAGAACCCTATAAGCTTCCTAACTCTATCTCGGTAGAGCCTTATACCTAGTATATAGGAAGCTTCACCCATATCTTTCATGGAGAAGTTCCTGCAAAGGTAGGCTTTCACACTTTGCATCATCTATATATCATTTCCTATGATAAGAATTTCATCTACATACAAGACTAGATAAACTATCATGCTCCCACTGACTTTCTTATAAACACATGGTTCTTCCTCGTTTTTGATGAATCTAGATAATCTAATTATCTCATCAAAATGACGATTCCAGTTTCGGGATGCCTGTTTAAGTCCATAAATAGACTTTTGGAGCTTACAAATTAAGTTTGAAGTCCCACTGGATACGAAACCCTCTGCTTGTTCCATATAGATATCCTCTTCAAGGAATCCATTTAGGAAAGCGGTTTTCACATCCATCTGTCATATCTCATAGTCGTGATATACAGAAATGACTAAAAGAATCATAATGGATTTTAGCATGGCTACTGGTGAAAAAATTTCCTCATAGTCAATCCCAGGACGTTGAGTGTAACCTTTTGCTACTAGTCGGGCCTTAAAGTTTTTCACATTTCTATCGGGCCCTCGCTTCATTTTTGTAAACCCATTTACAACCAATAAGTTTAACTCATTCAGGAAGTTCAACTAAGTCCCAGACTTGATTGGCATGCATTGAATCCATTTTGGATTTCATGGCTTCCTGTCATTTTCCCAAATCGATATCCAATATCGCTTTCTTATACGTATTCAGATCTGTTTCCTTCAAGAGGAGAACATCAAGGCTCACATCAAATGTTAAAAACAGGCTCTCATGAGGCCTTGATATTCTATTCGACTTACGTAGAACTTGTGTTGCAGATCCTTCACCCAGTTGGATCTCTGGTTCCATCTCAGGTTTCTTAATGTTAGGATCAAACTCATCAAGTTTAATCTCTCTACAATTCCCATTTTCTCTCAAAAATTACCTTTCAAGAAAAGTTGCAAAGCGTACAACAAATACATTTCGTTGCTCGGAATCATAGAATTGATATCCCATGCAATTATCAAGATATCCAACGAACCTATATTTATACCCTCTGGGTGCTAGTTTATCCCGCTGCAAAATTCTAACGTATGCAGGACAACCCCAAATCTTTAAATACTTAAGACTTGGATTTCTACCGAACCATATCTGATAGGGGTCGCAGAAATAGCTTTCGATGGAACCCTATTAAGTATGTAGGCAGCAGTTAGTAAAGCGTAACCCTAAAGGTAATAAGAAAGATCTATATAGCTCATCATCATTCGCACAATATCTAATAAAGTATGATTTATACTCTCAGACACTCCATTGTGTTGAGGTGTTCCTGGTGGCCTATATTGGGCGAGAATTCCATTCTCCCTTAAATAACTTCTGAATTCTTGACTCATGTATTCAGTGCCTCGATCCGATCTAAGGAATTTGATGAATTTACTGGTTTGTTTTTCTTCTTCGTTTCAGAATAATTTGAACTTGTCAAATTTTTTCGACTTATGTTTCATCAGATAGACATATCCATATCTAGACTTGTCATCTGTGAAAGTCACAAAGTATGTTGAACCATCATAAGCGACATGATTTAATGGACCAGACACATCACTGTGTATTAGCTCCAGTAAATCTCCAGCACAGTGTCCAACACCTTGAAATGGGGCCTTTGTCATCTTTCCTTGAATACATGACTCACAAATCGGATAAGGATCTAAGGTAAGATTTTCAATCAAACCATCCTTTACCAATTTGGAAAGACGTCTAACACCTATGTGGCCCAATCTCATATGCCATAATTCGGTATTATTTATTTCAGACTTCCTACTTGTATCTTTCTCTATATTAAAGACATCTTTATATGTTTCCAAAATATAGTGACCATTTGATAAAGAACATTCACATTTCAATGAATTTTCTTTATCATACAAACATAAAGTTTCATCCTTAATGTTTATTTTATATCCTTTTTTTTTTAATCTAATATTGGCAGTGTATTTGTCTGATAATTGAGGGAACATAATAACAGTCATGCAAATCTAATTTACATCCATTTGGGAGATCTATAATAATTGTTCCTATGTCCTCGATATCCAATGTCTCGCCATTGCCTACTAGAAGCTGGATCTCCCCTTTATTCAGCCTTCTTTTAACCCTCATTTATTGCAGGGAATTGAAAATATGAGTAGGACTGCCAGTGTCTAACACCCATCCACTATTTGCATCTAAGGCTAATGAGATGTCAATAATTGGAAAAATACAAAGCCTACCTGAGGGTCATGCTTTTCCTTTTAGCTCTGGACAGTCCTTCTTCCAGTGTCCAGACTTCTTGTATTGTAGACATTGATCACGAGCTACTTTCGGTTTTGCGCCTTTGCGCTTCTTGGAGTTTTCTTTGATATCTTATTCTTCCCCATCTTAATTTTCTTTGACTTCCCAGAAGTCTTTGAAGAGCCAGCTCTACCATGGAGATATAGTGTGTGGTTGTCTTTCTTCAAATCTTGCTTCGCCATACGTATCATGTTATGAAGTTCTTCGTATGTGACTTGCATCGAATGCATATGGAAATTTAATACAAAGCCAGCATAAGAACCAGATAAAGAATACATAATCAAATTACGGCCCAACCGTTCATCAAACACAATGCCATGTCGTTCCAGATATCGAATCTGGTCGATCATGTTCAAAACATGAGTGCTGACAGCTCCTCCCTCCTTGAGTTCTGCATGGAAAAATTCCTTAGACCTTCGATAAAGTTCCATCTCTTGATTTGCCTCGAACAACTCCTTGAGTATTCGCACGATGCTCCAAGCATTCGGTACTTCTATGTACTGTCTCAGCAAATCTGGAATCATCGATCCTAAAATGTAGGATTTCACCTTTAGGTTATCATCCTTCAATCTATAAAAAGTTTCTCGTTCTTCTGGAGTGGAGTCAAGATCGATATCAACAGGCAGTGGATTGATAGTGACATAAGTCAACTTTTCATACTCCAAGACAATGCGTATGTTCATTTCCCATTCGAAATAGTTCTCGGCTCTTTTTAGCTTATAGGAATCCAAAAGTTTCATCAATGGATTAGCGGCAACCATCTACAAGACAATATTATTGAGTAGTAGCAGAATAGTTTTCATTTCAAAAGTGATAACACTAATTGATTATGAAATTTTAAATCTATTAGTGCCCTCCCACTACTTTACGTAATTCCGTAATCTCCCTTAATGGAAAAATAGAAATTTAACTATCAAAATTTCATAGCGGTAAATGGATCCCATGAATTTACTCCAGCCTCACACTAATGACGATATTGGCCTTTGTAAACTCATTAGGTAGACCTCTAAGGTCAATCACTTCATGTGACTCCTGGTTTGGTCCTGAACTGTTTCTTATCCTCACACTAATGACGATATTAGATTAAGACGTGTTCTAGGTGTATACTTATCAATGTGCACTAATAAGCTTCGTATGTACACCCTCACACTAATGACGATATTGGGTGACTGCGTTAACTCATCACGCTACATCTAATATTTTACCGGAACGACCTAAGTTCCGAGCATTTATACCCTCACATTAATGACGATATTGGATATAAGTAGTAAGAACTCATTCATCTCCGTATTGACAAGACAGACCATCCAATAATGCTCCAACATTATTAATAATATTACTTAAAAGTAATCACCTAACCACGGGAGATTTATGACAATCAAGTCATTAACTTAATTAGGACAAAGTTTTAATTTAAAACATGCAATACATATCCAATATGTCTTATGCATAATTAAATTAAAATTATTATGGCATAGATTCAAAACATGTGTTGTGTGGTTAAGCCTTTGCTCTGATACCATTCTGTTGGGGTAGTTATGGAGCCCCTAGGATCAGATCAGTGCCCCGCGCAGCGGAAGTGAGTCTAATCCGTGGATATCTAGCACCAATTTGGCCGAGAGCAACACATGCCAATTTTTTTTTAATTTTGTTTTCTAAAAACAAAAACCTAAAAAACACTAATTAAAAGTCACCAAAAATAATTTTAATTTCAAAACCAACAACAACACTTATTGTAAAATAAACATATATAAATTCTAAATATATATATACATTTCTTTGAATCAAATTACAACCCAAAATAGAATCTCAATCAGAAATGTCTCATGAATAATTCTAGGTCACCCAAAGGTGGTCAAGTGATTCTAAAATGGTAGCCATAACTCTAAGCTTTAATCTAGAATTCCAAACTCTTATTAATTGTTTCATGTCCAACATTAACATCTTTGACCTAAAACATAAGCATGTTGTGTTTATACTTCTAAAGTATCCTAACACAATTGATTAGTCTTATTTCAACATTAAGCTATGTGATCATGCATCTAATACACAAATAAACATAGCTTAGGAGAAGATCAAACATTACCTAGTAAGCTTGATGCAAGATCCAATCTACTTCTCATTTTTTGAAATTGTTGGAGAACCTCCAAGTTGTGCAAGCTTGACTCCAAGATCCAATCTTGTTTCCAATGCTATCAAGCTTCACTTCAAGATCCAATCTTGATTTCTCCTAGATGAAATGTTGTAGAGATCTCACAAGATTCTCTAAACACTTTTCTAACTTAGGCTAATCTCTCAAGAATTTGCTTATGCTTATTAGTTTCCTTGTACTTCTAATTAAAACCTTCCTTAAGCTTGCTATTTATAGCAAAACTTAGGCAATTTTTAATTAATAAAAGTTGTAATCAACTTTTAAGTGGGCTTAATCTAATTTATCCAAATATATATAATTAGGTGTGATTAATCTCCATTGTCTCCCACTTTAATTTAATCCAATTAAATTAAGCCAAAGATTAGGAAATGGATTAGTTAAATGTTTGCCACATTGATTTAATCCAATTAAATCAAGCCAAAACCATCTATTATTACATACTTACAATTACCATAATATCCTCAAATGGTAGAGATAATTATGATTTTACAATTAAGCCATTGTGTAATTATTGAATTAATCCAATTAATTCAATTAGGTCAAAGTAAACAATCAATGTTATCCAATAATATTTAATTATCTTAGTTGATAATTATAATATCGAATATTATCTTTTATAAAATAAATCGGCTACCCAAGTGCTCAACGAGTACACTTCATATTGGGACTCTCTAAGTTCAGACACGTTCGTCATATAAGCCTAACTAATATGTACGTAATTCGGCCATCTTCGAATTCGTGAAGAACAAGAACGACCTTTCTGAACTATACAAGTCGAGATCATCATATATGTTTAACAATCCCTCCGTTGTACGCTATTCGAGTTGTGCTTAGGAAATATATAATATATCGTCAAGTTTCCAAGGCCCACATCTCATGTCGACATGTTCACGATTCTTCATAACTGATGCGATCCACCATAGGTGATCGACATGAATACATAAACCCCTTATGGTACACATACGGGCCGACGGATTCTATCTTGCTTCACACTTGATTACTGAGTGCATCGATCCACACCCAACGAACATCTAGAGGCCAGACCATGAAAGGTTTCTGACATACATGGCATCAAAGTGTGGAGGATCTCACACAAAGTCAATGTTATCATATAGTCAAAGGATTACATATGCTACTCGACTCCAGGAGATTCCTATTGACGGTGGTGTATACATCCAATTATTAGGAATCACCTATGATTCATTCAGTATTCGCTTCAACGAATACCCACACGTCTATACGAGTTTCCAAAACTCATGGTACATCGGGTTAAACCATAGAAACTCCAATTCCAATATACGACATGTGCTAGTCTAATAGGTTATAAGAATTCGACCGTATTCCAAAACCAACGACTATGAATATTTACTCTAAGAATAGTTTACACCTACTGTCAAAACCATTCTAAGGTCGATGTCATTCTTAGCATATCTATACATTAATCTAATACGCATAATGACAATACCATTAATAACGTATGAAATGTCAAATATAGTTATTTTATTAATAAATAATAAAATGTACAATTCAGATTGGCACTCCAAGCACCAACTCCATCAGATGCGTCTCAAGAGTCACTGATATATCTTTTAAAAACTCCTTACTCAAGCCATCTCTAATGAGTTGAATTGTATCTTTGCGATTTTCAGACACCATTCTTAAAGAATGATAACGAGTGTTGCTTCCAGCATGCACTTTTATAATAAGCACCTAATTGTTTAGCTCTCAGTTTCTTAGCATATGTGTTTTTCTCCAAACTAGGTATGTCAGAAATGTGTGAATCAAGAATTTTAAGGACTCATATTTTAACCACTTCTTTCTTGTGAAGTTTTAACCCTTTTTTAGATGGTTGATGTATCCTGACATTACCTTTGAAATGTATTTTGCATGTGCGTTTTAAAGGTTTGATGCTTTTTTTACCTTTTAAAGTCCATCCAATTCCTTGTTTATGTTCTTCAAAGCAAAAAACTTACCTTTTTTATCAGAAGAAGAAATTACCACAGGATAAATTTGTTTATTTCCAAGAACTGTATGGTCTAATCCGTCAAACAGTGTCTTCAATTCCAAGTCAGGTGCTTTTTCATGTTTCTCATTTTCCAGCACTCCATATTCCTCAAAATTTTGTTCTCCTCCATCGTCTTCCAGTACATGTGTAGAATCAGAAAAAAATTCATTAGGAGTATTCGAATCTAATTGCGTACTTGATTCAAGAAAAGTAGTTGTATAAAGGTTCGTAGGATCAGATAAACTCCCCTGAAAATATTCCTCCACAATTGGTTCAATTAAGTCCATGCTCTCGTCTTCATCGTCCTCATCATATGGTTGTTTGTACATGTTAAAAACATTAAGCTCCAGTGTCATATTGCCAAATGATAAATTCATGATCCAATTCCTGTAATTTATTAAAGCATTAGCTGTTGCTAAAAATGGACGACCAAGTATTACATGAACTGGCTTATAATTATTTGCTTCAGGTTGTGTTTCTAAGACAATAAAATCCACATGATATATGAATTTATCAACTTGAATTAACACATCTTCTACAATTCCTTTCGGTACTCTGATTAATTTATCGACAAGTAAAATAGTAGTTAAAGTTGGTTTTAACTCGCCAATATTAAGTTGTTGGTAAACCGAAAATGAAAGTAAATTTACACTCGCTCCATGGTCAAGCAAAATATGTTCAATTTTTTTTTATCTCCAATAATATATGAAATAGTTGGACAACTAGGGTCTTTGTATTTTAATGCATTATTAGCTGAGAGAATAGAACTTACCTATTCAGCTAGAACTACTTTCTTACTTACATGATGTCTTCGTTTAACGGTGCACAAGTCTTTCAAAAATTTGGCATATGACGGTATTTGTTGGATGAGGTCTAACAAAGGAATATTGATGGTTTATAAGCACATGACAAAAATTCTTTAAATTCAAGATAGGTTGTTAGCCCCCAGTCAAGAATCTATGGCATGAACTATTCAGTTAAAGCTCATATACTATTTGCTTAGCATGCCCAAACATGGCAAGACAAAGTAAAGGCAAGGAGAAAGGGTTTGGTATATTTACTAGTCAAGTGATGACTGACCAGTATGCCAAGATAGAAAGTAGAGAATTAGACGTCTTATAAAATCATTATTTTGTAAGGGAACTAGGCCAATTATTCTAAAATAAAGACGACAAGACAGTACGGACAGCTTGGCGGAGAATTTAGTCGTCACAACTAGCTGGATCTAGTCATTAGTAGATCAACCTACAGCAGGTCATGAACCTGCACAAACTATACAATGGTACCTTTAAATTATGATTCATATATGTATGTTTGGATCATGACCGTCATATGCCAAATTTCTATTAAAGGGTTAGATTCATGTATTCTCAGAAATTTAATCTGTATTCTCTATGCAGACGTAATGACCAAACCTATCAATGCATACAAGTTTATGTAGTGTAGATCCTCTTATTGCTTATTAGAAACGTAATCAGCTTGAAGACGGTAAAGTAGAATGGATGGTGTGGAAACTGATTGGTTCTCAATCAAGTTTTCAAGTGGGAGAATTGTTAAAGTCAGTCAGTCACCTCACCGAATTCAAGTGATGAATTATTAAATAAAAATTAATTAAATATTTTGGGTGGGTCCCACATGCTTAAAAGAAAATAATAAAAAAAATTAGAATTCACTATTTGCACAGTGAATTTCATGAATCTTAACGTTGATAATAAAGAAATTTGGCATATGACGGTACCTATTTGAATATTTCATAAATTTCTGAGGAATGAGTCAATTTCTTTATTTTTAATGCCTGAGGAAATAGAGGTGCATGTGATAAATTGTTATTATCAACGTTAGGTACTGATTCATTAACCTTTTCCTTACCCTCTGAATCTGATTTATTTTCAATTTCCTGAGGTTCAAAATTAGGTTTGTGGATGGCCTTACCATTACGAAGAGTACTAATAGATTTGACTTGGTCAATGTGTTGACTACCAGAGCTACCCTCGTGAGGGTTTTGATGACTTTATGTTTTGGTTGTGGTTGTGCAAGAAACTTACCATTCTTATTATTGGTCAAAGCATATGTGATTTTGGAGAATGTATCTTTTAGTTCAATCATTATTTGCAGAGTTTGGTTATTGATGGCTTCTTGTTTCTCAATGAATATTTGCAAGGTATCCTCAAGGGTTTTCTTATGTGGTGGGACATAGGTGCATAATTCTGGGAGTTTCGAAAATTCGGGTATATCTGGGAATGTTGTTGTGATGGTTGTGCTTGGTTATCATTCCTCCAACTGAAGTTTGGGTGGTTTTTCTAACCAGAATTGTAGGTATGGGAGTATGGGTTTGGATTTAGTCTATTGAAAGTGTTTATAGAACTGACTTGGTCATGGAGACATTCTTACAGGGCTGGCAAGGTTGGGCAAACTTGTGTAACATGTTCATTTGAATTACAGATTTGACATATGACTTCTTAAACATGTTTAACAATATCACTTTTCCTTATTTCTAGTGCCTCAACTTTTTTAGCTAGAGATACATACTTAGCAGAAAGGTCATGGTCTTCCCTAAGGTTAAACATACCTCTTCCAGATGGCTGTAGTTTGACAGGCGACTCATAAGTGCCAACTGTGTCCCAGTGTTGTGCATTCTCTGCTATGTATTCTATATAATATAGTGCTTCTTTGGGACTTTTATCCCTAAATGCACCATTACACATTATTTCCACTACTTGTCTACCTTGGGGTGTTAACCCCTCTTAGAAATAGGCAACCAGCCTCCATGTTTCAAACCCATGATGTGGACAAACATTGAACATCTCTTTAAATCTCTCCCAATATTGGTAAAGTGTTTCTCCCGACTCTTGTGTGAAAGTTATAACTCTCCTCTTAAAGGAATTTATCCTGTGAGGGGGAAAGAATTTTTTCAGAAATAATTCTTGCAAATCATCCCATGTTCTAATGGATCCCGACCTAAGGTTTTGCAGCCAAATTTTAGCCTTATCCTTTAAACAAAATGGGAAAAACTTAAGTCGAATTATGTTCATGCTGTAATTTTGATCTGTGCAAGTATTACATACCTATTCGAATTCCCTCAAGTGCTGATAAGTATTTTCTGATTCACGACCGTGGAATGTGGGTAAAAGTTGGATGAAACCTGATTTGAAATTGAAACGTGATGCATCTGGAGGGAAAGCAATGCAAGATGGTGATCTCGTCCTGGTAGGATTCATGAATTCTCTGAATATCCTTGGATGATTATGATCGCCATGCTGAGACTCGTTTTCTTCATGATCTACTGGATTTTCAATTCAGGCTGGTGGATTGGCCATTTTGACTGAGGATGAAAGTCATGGAGAATCTTTGTTTAATCTTCCGCTGGATGATAGAGACCGGTGTCTAGATTTTCAATTCGGGCAGGTGGATTGGCCATTCTGAATGAGGATGAAAGTGATGGAGAATCTCTGTTTAATCTTCCGCTGGATGATCGAGATCAGTGTCTCATGCAACCTAAATAAAAATAAAACAAAAATAGTATTTACAAAAAGGAAATAAATGACAAGATAAAAAAAATAAACTACAAAAGAAAAATAAAATAAAATAAAAATGAAAATAAAATAAATAAAAAGAAAAATTATTCTATCTACTAAATTATATTCTCCGACAACGGCGCCAAAAACTTGACACGCTCAAAAAGTGGTTCTTTACTCCCAAGTATAAGAGTGTCGAAGTAATAAAATAACCCTGTAAGTTCGGGGTCGATCTACATGAATATATTTTTAGTATGATAAAATAATAATTAAAGCGAAAGGAAAAAGATTGATTTGTTTGAAGTTGTTTAGAGAATTTGAATTAAATGAAAACAATAAAATAAAATACTGGGGGGTTATGAGATACACTTTTAATATTTTATATTTAGAAATCTCACTTTTTATAATATATAAATGATCATTATAACCTAATTAATTTACTTCCATAATTAACTATGCCAAAACATATAAAACCGACCATAAAGCTGGGAGTCATTTCTGTCGATAACTAGTCCTGCCAAGGTACTAAATATGCTAAGAACATAAAACCAGCCATAAAGGCGGTAGTCATTTCTGTCAATAACTAGTCCTTCCATGGTACTAAATATGCCAAAAACATAAAACCAACCATAAAGGCGGTGATACCGTTCATCTATAACAAGTCCAGTTAGGTACTAAATTATGCCAAAATCGTATAAAACCAGCCATATAGGCGGTAGAGCAGTTTGTCAATAATTAGTCCAGATCTCAATTAATTATTATTCATTACTATTTATATATCATAGTATAAGTGAGATTAATCTAAACTTTAAATAATAAAAGTTTCACTCATTCCCCCAGCGGAAAGTAATTAGCTACTCATACTGTAAATAAAAACATACATAATTTTATTACTAAAATTAAAAAAAATTACAAGAAATCAAACACACAAGATACAATCTTCAATTCATTAAGAGAAATAAAAAAAAGTATGAAGAAAATGAATTCAGAACACTTCAATTTATAGGCAAAGAAAAGGCTTCCACCAATTTCTCCACCAAACACTCCACCATTTTCTCCAACAAACATGCTTGTTTGGTGGAAGTTTGACAATTGTAAATTGTCATTTTCCATTTTTGTTTTTGATAATGACTTTAATAATTATACTTAACACACTTTGAATTTTTCATCCATTTCGGCCTTGAAAATCTTAGAATTAGAAAATATTATGAGCTTCAAAATTGTAGATCGTTGAGTCTTCTTTCATCTGAAACTCGAATCACTTCAATCTGATATCGAAGTAAAATGATATGGCCAAAATACAAATATTGCGCATGTTTGAAATTTTTGAATTTGTACACTGTTAGAATGTCATTTCAAGTTTTTGGCCTTCAAAATCCAAATGTCATGTCCATTTTTTCTAGTTATGCATCCAAAGTATTATTTCACCTACATAAAAAATAAAAATCACAATTAAAATATATAAAACATAAATTTAATTAATATGTTTAATTAAGGGGATAAATGAAACTACAAGTGTAAAATGATATATTATTCTCTTAATAAATACGCACTTTTTAGTCTCAATCAGTGCTCAATGAGTACACTTCATATTGTGTGACTCTCTAAGTTTAGGTTTATCCGTCACAGAATCAAATTTCGCGTCCATTATTCACCCACTCGTAAATTATGACGACCATGGATAATCTTGCTAAACTATACAAGTCGAGGTCATTGCATACGTATAATCCCTCTGTCACAAGCTATCAATATTATACCGGAGATATAGATAGAAAAGTCAAATCCCTAAGGTATAATATAGTTTACTTTCAAATTTACGATCTCTAAATAACACTCAGAACTCGCTTCCGAATTATACCACGACCATGGATTTACTACATCGCAAATACGTACAAGATACTTATGCCATGTACACAGGACTGACAGATTCTGTCTGATACTCATAGGATATCATGAGCATCAATCCACACCCAACGAGTAGGCGGAGGTCTGATCTAAATGGATCAGAGACGTGACTTCCATCAAAGTGTGGAGGATGCCTCATATATCCACAATGGTATCGCAAGTCGAAGGACCATTATGCTGCTCGACTCAATAAGACTTCTATTGACGTTGGTGTACCATATATTAGGAAATTTTTGATGAGTCGTTCAGTGTTTATCAAATAAACATCTACACATCTATACGAGTCTCCCAAGACTCATGGTTCTTTGGGATAAACCATTGGACCAAGTCTCGATATACGACATGTACTGTTCTCAGTGGATTTTACTAACCGACTCGTGTCGGCAAATCTTAACCAGTAACTTTATTTGAGAATATACAATTTATAGTAACGCTTCCCAATATCAATTACAAACTATGTTGTAACTGTGCACTACATTGTAAATCCTGAAGTCTTTGTCTAATATATGCATATTACTAAATCAGATTTAGTTTCAAACTAATCATAATTTGATCGAATATATATATAAAAACAAGAAGTGTTACCATTAGGAAAGTAATATTATGGAAAAAAGAAATTATTCGTATTCATGAATCGGACATAAATACGATCCAGATTGGCGCTCCGAGCACTAACCCTAACATCATTAGCCTTAGATGCAAATAGTGGATGGATGTTAGACACCGACAGTCCCACTCATATTTGCAACTTCATGCAGGTCATGAGGGTTAAAAGAAGACTGAACAAAGGGGAGATCCGACTTAGAGTTGGGAATGGCGAGACATTAGATATCAAGACCATATGAACAGTTATTCTAGATCTCCCTAATGGATGTAAATTATGTTTACATGAATGTTATTATTTATCCTCTCTTATCAGACATATAATATAATTATCGATATTAGATAAAGAAAGATATAAAATAAACATTAAATTGCTTTATGTTTATATGTAAAGACAACTATTTGATATATGAATGTTCTTTATCTAATGGTCACTATGTTTTGGAAACATATCGAGATGTCTTTAATATAGAGGAAAATACAAGTAAAAGATTTGAATTAAATAATACTGAATTATGACATATGAGATTGGGCCATATAGGTGTTAGACATCTATCAAAATTGGTTAAAAATGGTTCAAATGAAAATCTTACCTTAGATCCTTATCCAATTTGTGAGTCATGTATCTAAGGGAAAATGAAAAAGGCTTCATTTCTTGGTGTTGGACATCGTGCTGAAGATTTATTGGAGCTGATACACAGTGATGTGTGTGGTCCATTAAATCATGCCACTCATGATGGTTAAACATACTTCGTGACTTTCACGGATGATAATTCAAGATATGAATATGTCTATTTGATGAAACATAAATCGAAAATATTTGAAAAATTCAAAATATTCTGAAATGAAGTAGAAAAAAAAACCGAGAAATTCATCAAATACCTTCGATCAGATCGATGTGGTGAATTTATGAGCGACGAATTTAAAAATTATTTAATGGAGAATGAGATTCTCGTCCAATATAGCCCACCAGGAACTACTCAAAATAATGGTGTGTCTGAGCGGAGAAATCGTACTTTATTGGATATGATGCTATCTATGATGAGCAAAACAAATCTTCCATATTACCTTTGGAGTTACGCTTTACTTACTACTGCCTACATACTTAACATAGTTCCATCAAAAAAAATTTCTACGACCCCATATCAAATATGGAACGGTAGAAATCCAAGTCTTAAATATTTAAAGATTTGAGGTTGTCCTGCATACGTTGGAGTTACACAGCGGGATAAACTAGCCCTATGGGGTGTAAGTACAGGTTCGTCGGATATCCTGAAAATTCTTTAGGATATCAATTATATGTTCTTGAGTAACGGAATGTAATTATTGCTCGTTTTGCCACTTTTCTTGAAAAGAAATTTTTGAGAGAAAGTGAGAATTGTAGAAAGATTGAACTTGATGAGTTTAATCCCAACATTAAGAAACTTGAGATGGAACCAGAGATCCAATTAGGTGAAGGATCTACAATACATGTTCTACGTAAGTCGAATAGAATATCAAGGCCTATTGAGAGACTGTTTTCAACATCTAATGTGAGCCTTGGTGTTCTCCTCTTAGAGGAAATGGATTCGATTACGTATAAAGAAGCGATATTTGATCGATTCGGGAAAATGACAAGAAGCCATAAAGTTCGAGATGGATTCTATGCATGACAATCAAGCCTGAGACTTAGTTAAACTTATTGAAGGAGTTAAACCTATTGGTTGTAAATGAGTTTATAAAAAGAAACGAGGGTCCGATGTAAAAGTGGAAATCTTTAAGGCCCGACTGATAACGAAATGTTACACTCAACGTCCTAGGGATTGACTATGAGGAAACTTTTAACCAATAGCCATGCTACAATCCTATTTGGATTCTTTTAGTCATTGTTGCATATCATGACTATAAGATATGGCGGATGGATGTGAAAACCACTTTCCTAAATGGATTCCTCGTGGAGGATATCTATATGGAACAACCATATGGTTTCATATCTATTGAGACTTCAAACTTGATTTGTAAGCTCCAGAAGTCTATTTATGGACTTAAATATGCATCCTGAAGATGGAATCGTCGTTTTGATGAGATAATTAGATTATATGGATTCATCAAGAACGAGGAAAAACCATGTGTTTATAAGAAAGTTAGTGGGAGCATGATATTATTCCTTGTTTTGTATGTAGACGATATCCTTATCATTGGGAATGATATAGGATTGATGCAAGGTGTGAAAGTCTACCTTTACAAGAACTTATCTATAAAAGACATAGGTGAAGCTTCATATTTACTGTAGGAAACGACTTTCCTTAGCGCGTCGGAAGTTGCTTGCAGTGGCACCGGGTCCAGTATGGATCTTTAAAATTTACTTTGCCTTCTTCATTTGTTGTAGTAGCCGAAATCAATCCTTTGATGTCCAACGCTTGGATCAACCACTCTATCTTCCGAACTAAGACTTGAAACCAACAAACCAAAGTGTGGGCTTCACTCATAAAGATCAAACCTCTAAACAATTTAGAGAATTAATATGTCACAATGGTGTTTGGCATTTTAGAATTTCAAACATTGTCACAACACTTGTGAATGTTTGAACTCTCTCTATTTTCTCTCAAATTCTTACTCACAATACTTGTGTGAATGAATGCAAAATGTTAAGCTTTAGAAGTGAGAGAAATGGTAGAGATTATATTCTCTTACACAAGCCAACTAACCTTGCCATTAAGCATCTACTGCCTTCTTGCAATGGCCAACACAAAAATATGAATGTCATACCAAAGCATAAAACATGATAAGCTAAAGACAATGAGTTTGTCATTAAGCATCTAATGCTTTCTTTCAATGGCAAACACATAAATGTAGAGGCCATACCAAAGCATAAGAATGGATTAGCTAATGATAAAACTATTAGGTATATACAAGCCACCTAATAGACATAATAAATTGGAGAGCATGGCAAGCCATATGGCTTTGTCTCCAAGGTAAATAAAAATCACTATCTCAATAATGATTAAATTACCTTCAATTATGTTGTAGTAATTATCTCATAATTATTACTAACTTGATTATCTCATAATCAAGACTTGATTATCTCATAATCATAGAATTCTAGAAAACATTAAGTTAAACTAATTTAACATAGTTTTCATTCGTAATAATAAATATTATTAATCTCATTAATAATATATAAATATAATGTGAGCATATTATTAGACAATCTAATTATATTAGGTTTGCTAGAGTTAATCGAGCTAGCACAGGGACCAAATAGACCTACGGTTCCGAGCTCCAATAATTTCAAAATATTAATTAAACTCTTTAATCAAATATTACGAATTATTAACTCCGCGTTATTCCACTAAAAACTCGAAGTTGAACTCCTGTTACCGTAGATGGATAAAATAAACCGAACAACTTCGGTAACTATCGATATAGTCATTACATATGGATATAGCCTTTCACGAATATCTCATAAATAGAGCCGGGTCAAAAGTCCGTTAAACCCCTTTAAATATTTTGTCTCTTAAGCACCATTGATTCTATAATGAACAATCAATTCATAACAATTATGAATATAAAACTTTCTATTCGTAATAGAAAAGTTGAGCGCTCAAATTTTTCAAGTCCCGAATCAACTCTTAAAAGAGATATTCTTCTGCTTCTCGTAAGAAGAAGTGAATTCCATATCTATGTAAAACGTTCCTAGCTACACACCAAACCATATCCCTAAAATACGTAATTATTGGTCGGGAATGCAAAACCAACCTCACCATAGTAAATCAAATGACATAGTCTGTCATGCAGGAGTTCGTAGTACACTCAGGATTAAGATCGAATCCATATATGACCATCTATTAGATAAAATAAATTTCTTCGGTTAACGGATATTAAAAGAAATTCATATTTATCTGAGTGCAGTCCTATATGATCTCATCATACAAGGTGTCTTCATTCCCATGTCACTACATGAACGATCCCGGATCAAGGTCATCATACAAGTATAGAATGGACCGCAACTATAGATAAACCAAAAACAAAATACCCTCTTTGTTTGCTCTTTACGGACTATTTAGATTACTAACTTTAGAAATAAACCTTCTTGTGCATCAAACATAGACTAAGTCTGAAGGTACAATAGTAATCAAGGTAAACAAGACAATTGGACAATATGTGATATAAATCAAATAATTTTGATAGAATGAATAATGAATTTATTATTATTACAATAATCAATTCTGTTTTACAATACATGAAGCTTTAGGACATAAATCCCAACAATCTCCCACTTGGAGTAGAGCAAATGGGAAATGTCATGTAATTCTAAACCCTTTAGGTGACCTTCAAACACTTTAGCCGATAAGGTCTTTGTAAACGGATCAGCCAGGTTGTCTGCGGATGGAATCTACGTGACAGCGACATCTCCTCTTTGCACTATCTCCCTGATGAGGTGATATTTCCTCTCAATATGCTTACCCCTCTTGTGGCTTCTTGGTTCGTTGGAGTTCGTCATTGTACCACTATTATCATAATAAAGTGTGAGCGGATTATCCATATCTGGAACAACTTCCATATCTGCCAAGAACTTACAGAGCCAGACTGCTTCCTTAGTTGTTTCACAAGCTGCTGCATATTCAACCTCCATGGTGGAGTCAGCAATACAATATTGCTTTATGCTCCTCCATACTATAGCATCACCACCTAGGGTGAACACTAATCCAAATGTTGATTTCCTAGAATCGACATCCGTCTGAAAATCAAAGTCTGTATATCCTCTCAGAATCATATACTGACTTATATATACAAGCATATAATTTCTCATTCTCCAAAGATACTTGAGAATATGTTTCACCGCTACCCAATGATCTAATCCTGGGTTGGATTGAAACCTACTGACTACTCTCACTGCAAAACAGATGTCTGGTCTTGTGCATAAAATAGCATACATAAGACTTCCAACTACTGAAGCATATGGTATATGTCTCATCTCCTCAACTCATTGAGGTGTCTTATGAGATTTTTCCTTAGACAAATGAATTCCATGCCTGAAAGGTAAATTATCTTTCTTGGAATTCTGCATACCAAATCGTACAAGAATCTTGTCGATATAGGTTGCTTGAGCATTGCTAACAGACGTTTCTTGCGATCCCGAATGATCTGGATCCTAATTATATAACTGGCCTCTCCCAAATGTTTTATTTGGAATTGGTTAGCTAGCCAGATTTTCACGTCCGATAATATCTTTACATCATTCCCAATGAGTAAAATATCATCAACGTATAACATAAGGAAAACCACATTCCCATCAATGATGCGCTTGTAGACACAAGGCTCATCGATGTTCTGCTCAAAGTTATAAGACTTGATCGTAGTATCAAACCTTATGTTCCAAGATCTAGATGCTTGCTTAAGTCCATAAATGGACCTATGTAACTTCTAAAAATTTTGCTCTTGACCTTGGGTAATGAACCCCTCTGGTTGTACCATATAGATACTCTCATCAAGATTATCATTCAAGAATGTAGTCTTGACATCCATTTTCCAAATCTCATAGTCATAATATGCGGCAATGGAAAGAAGAATCCCGATGGATTTAAGCATGGCTACTGGCGAGAAAGTTTATTCATAGTTAACTTCCTCTTTCTGGGTATAACCCTTTGCCACCGACCTAGCCTTGAAAGTCTATACTTTCCCATCTATTCCTATTTTTATCTTGTAGATCCACTTGCAACCAGACTGAGTTAGAGTACATAGACTCCATCAGGTTGGTCTACAAGTTCCCAGAATGAGTTAGAGTACATAAACTCCATCTCGAGGTTCATGGCTTTGAGCCATTCAGCTTTATCAGTATCTTCTATTGCACTACAATAGGTCAATGGATCATCTATATTATCACAAGATGCAATAAATTTCACCTCACCATTTCCTAGATAGCGTTCAGGTTGTCTCACAACCCTCATACTACGTCTATGTGGTATGGTATCCTGATAAACTTGCATCTGAATTTCAGATGTAGAAGGTGTTATGTCTTTGTCAATATTTGACAATGGTGTAGTGGTCGTACCATAAAGTAACTCCTCAAGTAACACTTTACTTCGAGGTTTGAACTCTCTCATATAGTCCTCCTCAAGAAATGTAGCATTTTTCGACACAAATACTTTATTATCTTCTGGACTATAAAAGAATCCACTCATAGTTTCCTTAGGATAACCTACAAATAGGCACACATGTGAACATGGTTCCAACTTAGTAGTCTTATTCTTTAGCACATGTGTCGGACACCCCCATATGCGGAAATGTCGCAAACTAGCTCTACGACCATTCCACAACTCTAAAGAGGTCTTAGGAACATATTTAGAAGGAACTACATTCAGTATATACATTGCAGTTTGTAATGCATACCCCCAGAATGAACTAGGTAGAGTGCTATAACTAAACATTGATCTCATCATGTCTAGTAGGGTGCAATTTCTCCTTTCTACAACACCATTTTGTTGTGGTGTTCCAGGTGCTGTGAGCTGTGAAACAATTCCATGCTCAACTAAGAATTCCTCAAAATCTCTATCAATGTATTCTTCTCCATGATCTGATCATAGAATTTGGATGCTTTTACTTAACTGGTTCTCAACCTCAGCACGATACTCTTTGAACTTTTCAAATGTATTTGACTTGTGATGCATTAGGTAAATATACCCATATCTAGAATAATCGTCAATGAAAGTGATGAAGTATTCAAAACGACCTCGGGCGTTTACATTCATCGGTCCGCAAACGTCCGAATGTATTAGCTCAAGTGTTTCTTTGGCTCTTATCATTTTTCTAGTAAAAGGTCTCTTAGTCATCTTGCCTTCTAGACATGATTCGCAGAGAGGTAAAGTACCGAGTCTTAACTGATTTAAAACTCAGTTCTTAATTAGTCTATCTATCCGGTCAAGGTTAATGTGACCACGTCTAAGGTGCCATAAATAGGTATCATCAGGAGAAATATTTTGCCGTTTAGTTTTAGATCTTTCAATCTTAAACATTTAAGTATTAAGCAATGATTCATGCATTAACAGCCTTAATACATATAAATTATTTTCGGAGTTTCCCGTGCATATATTTAATCCATTTCTACTAATAATAACTGACTTATTATTAAATGAAATAGAAAAACCACATTACATAAGTTTTGTTACAAAAATCAAATTCCTGTGAAAACCAGGAATATATAGCACACCATTCAAACATAAATAACTCTTATTAAAATTTAAATTTGAAACTCCACTGCTTTCGCTGAAACAACATCCCATGTCCCAACTCTCATGAGTCAAGTAGCTGCAAAGAACAACAAACATGGTTAGTGGCACCAGAATAAAAAATCCATATGGATTTATCATCCTCTGCCAAAAGAGACTCAATGACAAGTAAATCGTATTTACCTGTATTCTTATTCTCTTTAAGGTCAGCAAGGTATTTCAGACAATTCCTTTTCTAATGCCTTTGTTGTTCACAATGGAAATATTTTCCTTTAGCATTGGTTCCTTTAGAGCTTTTGGTGTTCTTCTTTTTCATTGGTTTTTCCTTTTCCTTCCAATTGCCTTTCTTCTTCTTCTTTGCAGATTTAGAAGATTCGGTAACATTTTCCTCGGCATTGGACCTAAGAGGACCATTCATAACGGACTCGTAATTGGTGAGCTCATTTAGCAGTCCAGTCAATGTAAAAGTCAACTTATTCATAGAACATTTGCTTTTAAACTACAGGAAAATCTTCGGAAGGGTTTCCATGATCATTATCTCCTGGCTTTGCACATTGATACGTGCACCATGGGTTTCGGCCATATTAAGATAAGACATCATCCTTAACACATGGTCTCGGACTGATGTGTCTTCCTTTATATCTAGCTGTCAATATAGAGACTATTGCCTCATGTTGTTGCTGGTCTGAAGGTTGCCCAACCATGTTTTGTAATGACTGCATAATCATTGATGCTGTCGTCATAGGCTAATGCTGTGCAGCAAG
This sequence comes from Zanthoxylum bungeanum, assembly GCA_019454045.1. NCBI lineage: Eukaryota > Viridiplantae > Streptophyta > Magnoliopsida > Sapindales > Rutaceae > Zanthoxylum > Zanthoxylum bungeanum. The sequence goes on from SKCR01009429.1 coordinate 38,952, forward strand.
AACCTCAGACATGGATGCCATCAAATAGCTATGGGCTTTCTCATTAGCTTTAATCCAATTATTATAGGCATTACGTGCAGCTCTACCAGCATTTTGTGCTGGCTCAGAAAGACATTCCTCAATTAAGACAAATTTAAGGTCTTCGCAGACCAAGATAGCATTCAAGTCACTTTTCCATTTAACATAATTATCCCCGGTTAATTTTGTAGGGGTTTTAGGGGCTAAATCTGGTAACACAGCGGAAACGATGGAAAATTAAATTTTCCGATTTCAAAAATTTTTCTTGGATTAATTAAATAAACATATTTATTTAATTATCCAATAATCAAATTATGAAATAAAATTCAATAAATCATATTTAAATGAATTTACCGAATTGCCCTTACACTTGGTATTTTGTTCATTTTAGTCAGAAATTGATCAAATCAATTTTGAATGATTCTAAATCATTTCTAAGATGAACTTAGCATGTTCAAAACATCAAAACACCAAGGGTAACATAAAATCCCAAAATTCCAAGTTTGGCCGAGAGCCTTCATTAGGGGGGTTGTGCATTTTGTGATTTCATGCTTCAAAACACATCAAGATGTAATCCAATCAACATGAAAATTTATATGAATCATATACAAATCCTTATACACAACATAAATGAAAAGACCCAAATTTGGACAAGGTCTTAAACCCTAATTTTTCAATTTCTTCAAATTGGACAAATTAGACCAAATTGGTTAAATCAATTACTTCAATCATTATTCTTCCATCCAACCAAAGTCTCAACAAAATGAAACAACTCTAGATCAAATCTAGGTCATCTAAGAGTGGGTCAACAACTCTAGATTAGTAACAAAGTTTCCAAAAACCTTAAAAGAATACTTATAACTACACTAGTCACAAGCTTCCACCATTATACATGCTCAACACTTTCACCAAACATTTATCCATCAAAAACACAAAGAATAAAGAATAGAAAAACTCAAGAACATCACAAGATGTTTCCCACAACAAGAGGAACAAATTACTCTCTAATGGAAGGTTGGAAATACTTAATATATTCCAAGCTTGTCCTTGATTTTCTTTTCTTTTCTCTCTACCTTTCTTTGTTTTGTTTTAATGGAGTTTATGTTAGAAAGTGTATTAGGTTAGAAATGAAATGAAAACAATATATACTTGTTGACTAGAAGCCCTTGGCCGAACATGTCACAAGCATATACAAGATTTTTCATTTAAATTTCATTTGACAAAAAATTGATCAACTTGATTTAAATATCTAATAACACTTTATAGATATTTTAATTAAGTCAACAAAGGCAACTAAATCATTTAATCCAAATATCCAAATGTTAAGATATTTATATTTTAATTAATTTAATCATTTAACAATTAAATAATTAATTAATTAATTAAATACAAATATATTAAATATATATATAATATTTACATTAAATATCAAATATATATATTCATTTAGGATATTAGTCAAATATCTCAATTTGACTATTAATTAATGTGTATTTAAATTAATCAAGTATTAAATGTAAATACACAATAATTAAGCAAATGACTATCGGGTCCCTTTAGCATGTATCTAGCGTTTAACCTTTAAACGACTTTATAAATAATCAATATTATTTATAAATGTTGCTCTAGTGCTCTACGAGTATGTTTCATTATTGAGACTCTCTAGATTCAGGTATATCCGCCACGAAATCCAATTTCGTGTCCATAATTTATCCACCCGTAAATTATGACGATCACAGATAATCTCGCTGAATCATACAGGTCGAGGTCATGGAAAATGTATAATTCCTCCGTCACAGGTATCCGGATACATCCCAGAAATATAGATGTAAACGTCAAATCTCTATAAGGATTATCCAGTCGACTATTCTATTAGAAATCTCTAAAAGAATGTTTAGAACTAGCTTCTAAACTTTACCACGGGCCCATGGTTTTATCTGATTGATAATCATATGGACTACCTATGCTCTGGTACACAGAACTGACGGATCCTATCTTGATACACATAGGACACCCTGAGGATCTATCTACACCCAACGAACAGGCGGAGGTCTGATCTAAATAGATCGGTGACGTGACTGCCATCTAAGTGTAGAAGATGTCTCATGTGCCCACAATGGCATCTCAAGTCTAAGAATCACAAGTGCTACTCAACCCGAGAAGATTCTTATTGACGTTGGTGTACAATCCATTAAGAATCTTCGGTGTGTCGTTCAGTGTTTATCCGCTATAAACACCCACACGTCTATACTAGTCTCCAAGACTAATGGTTCATGAGAAACCATTGGAATCATATATTCCAGTATACGACATGTACCGGTCTCAACGGGTTTACTTTACTGACCAAGTAGTGTAAACCTTGACCAGGAACTGTCTGAGAATGACAACGTCATGATACTACTCAATGTCAGTTGCGACGCTTTTGCAACAGTACCAGGACTAATCATTCTAAGGTCATTACGTCTTTACCATATAAAATGATACATATATTATAGAAATTGCATATATTATTCATAATAATAATGTTTTACAGAAGTATTCATAAAGAAATACAACCGGGAATTGGCGCTCTGAGCACCAACCCCAACAAAATCTCTCATTGCTCTAGTGCCAATAACGATTGTATCTAATACCCATTGACTCGACGTGTTTATCAAACAACTTCGGAGGTATGGCCTTCGTCAGCGGGTCTACTACATTATCTTCACTCGGTACCTTGCACACGACAATATCCCTCGCGACACAATCTCTCGAATGATGTGGTACTTGCGTTCCACATGCTTCGACTTCTGATGCGCCCTCGGTTCCTTTGCTTGCGCAATGGCTCCAGTATTATCACAGTATAACGGAATCGCATTCTCGATACTTGGGACAACTCCCAATTCTGTGATAAAGTTCTCTATCCACACACAGCCTCTTTTGCAGCTTCAGAAGCTGCAATATATTCCGCCTCAGTGGTGGAATCTACTGTCGATCCTATTTAGAACTCTTCCAACAAACTGCACCTCCGTTAAGGGTAAATACGAATCCAGATGTAGACTTTCTATCATCAGGATCCGATTGGAAATCATAATCCGTATACCCGTTAACTTGCAGTTCGTTTCCTCCATAAATTATTAACTTATCCTTAGTACCTTTAAGATACTTGAGGATATGTTTAATGGCCATCCAATGGTCATTACCTGGATTGGACTGATATCAACTAGTTACGCTAACAGCGAAACTGATATCAGGCCTCGTACATAACATGGCATACATTATGCTACCCAAACACGAAGCATAAGGTTGGTTAGACATTCTAACCTTCTCATCTTCTGTTTGTGGACTCATCTTCTTAGAAATATGAATCCCATGTCTGAACAGTATGTTTGTTGTCTTACATTTACCAAAATTATACTGTTCCAAGATCTTATCTATGTACGTTGATTGGGATAACCCAATCAGCCTCTTTTGCCTATCTCTATAGAGTTTTATCCCTAAAAGATAGGAAGCTTCTCCCAGGTCCTTCATGGAGAAATTCTTACAGAGGTATGCTTTGACGCTTTGTAAAATACCTAAATCATTCCCAATGATTAGGATGTCATCAACATATAGGACTAAAAATAAGACCATGCTCCCACTGGCCTTCTGATACAGACAGGATTCTTCTGAATTCTTGAGAAAACCAGACGATCTAATAATCTCGTCGAATCGAAGATTCCAACTTCGTGAAGCTTGTTTAAGTCCATAAATGGACTTCTTAAGCTTACATACCATGCCCGAGTTTTCGCTGGACGCAAAACCTTCCGGCTGTTCCATATAGATTTCTTCATCAAGAAATCCATTTAGAAAAGCTGTTTTGACATCCATTTGCCAAATCTCGTAGTCATGATACGCAGCTATAGAAAGCAAAATCCGAATAGACTTAAGCATTGCTACCGGCGAAAAAGTTTCATCGTAGTCGACGCCAGGTCACTGCGTGTAACCTTTTGCTACCAGTCAGGCCTTGTAAGTCTCAACCTTACCATCAGGCCCGCGCTTCCTTTTGTAAACCCATTTACAACCAATAGGAACAATTCCTTCGGGAAGCGAAACCAAGTCCAAAACTTGATTCTCATGCATTGAGTCTATCTCGGATTTCATGGCACATTGCCATTTCACGGAGTCGATGTCCAACATCGATTCTCTATAGGTGAAAGGATCTGTCTCGTCAACTAAGAGAACATCCAGACTCTTTTCTTGTATCAAATACAAGCGTTCAGGAGGTCTAGATACCCTTTCCGACCTACGGAGTGTGTGTGTTGATGGTCCTTCATCTACTTGAACTTCAGGTTCCTCCGTTGGTTCGTTGTTTTCAGGTTGGACTTCATCAAGCTCAACCTGTCTATGATTACCACCTTCTGACAAAAATTCTACTTCTAGAAATTTTATGAAGCGAGCTACGAACACATTTCGATGCTCGGTATCAAGAACAGATATCCCCTCGTATTCGAAGGATATCCAACAACCTAAACTTTTGCCCTCGAGGCGAAAGCTTATCTTGCTGAGTCACCCTGACATAGGCAGGACACCCCAAACCTTAATGTAATTAAGATTTGGTCTCCTACCGAACCATATCTGATACAGAGTCGTAGGAACAGCTTTTGAAGGATCTTGTTCAAAAGATGTGCAGCTGTTAAAAGAGAGTAGCCCCATAAATAATAGGGCAAATCTGTGAAACTCAACATTGATCGGACCATATCCAATAAAGTCTGATTTCTCATCTCAGACACTCCATTGTGCTGTGGAGTACCTGGAGGAGTATATTGAGCAAGAATCTCATTCTCCTTCATATAATCCATGAACTCACCACTCTATATTCACCGCCTCGATCAGATCAAAGTCATTTAATATATTTACCAGTTTTTTTTCTACTTCATTTCGGAACTGTTTGAACTTTTCAAAGGTTTCCGATTTATATCGCATCAAATAGACATAACTGTACCGTGACAGATCATCAGTAAAGGTAACGAAGTACGAATAACCACTGTGAGCAGTCTGACTTAGTAGACCACATACATCAGAATGTACGAGTTCCAGTAAGTTAGTGGCGCGGTGTCCAACACCAGAAAATGGGGCTTTGGTCATCTTACCTTGAATACATGATTCACAAGTTGGATAGGATTCAATGGTAAGATCTGGTATCAAACCATTCCTAACCAATTGGGTAAGGCGTTTAACGCCAATGTGACCAAGCCGCATATGCCAAAGTTCAGTATCATTAATTACAGGTAAACTACGTTTATTAACTCCAGTATTTAAAATATCTTTTAAAGTTTGCAATGTATAATGACCATGCTGGTTTGGAAAACTATGGATCTGAATATTATTTCTATCATATAAATATGAAGAACTATTCTTAATATTAATACAAAAGCCTTCTGTATCCAATACAAAAAGTGATATAATATTAGCTACACATCCTGGTACAAAATGGCATTCATTTAACAAAAGTGTCCCATTCGGTAATGAGATCTTTCATACTCCCACTGCAATTGCATCCAAAGAGTCTCCACTCCTGAATCGCAACTGTATCTCTCCGGGCTTCAGCCTCATACTTTCCTTCAGCACCTGCAACGAATTACAAATGTGAATGGGACAAGCAGAATCTAAAATCCAGCTGGATGTAATGGCTTCACTAGCCAAAGATAAATCAATAACTGGAAAAATAAATGTACCTGACGTAGATGCTCTATCTCTCCTCAGTTGGGCGATGTAATCAGGACAGTTCCTTTTCCAGTGCCCGACTTTTCCGCAGTGGTGGCATTTGTCTTCAGAAGCCCTCTTGGGCTTAGCAATCTTTGCCTGTTGTTGAGGACCGAAACCCTTCTTCTTCTTCTTCCCTTTCTTCTTCTTTCCCTTTGACCATGTCTGGGAAGAAGCAGAGAGAGAAGTAGGTCTCGGAGGGCGAGTCGGTACTCCCTTCTTGAGGTCATCTTCTGCCATGAGCAACATCCTATGTAGCTCTTGGTAGGTACAGACAGTCCCATTCATGTTGAAGTACATCACGAACTGGCGATATGAAGCTGGAAGTGAACCTAGAATGACACTCCTACCGAGAATGTCATTCAAGATGGGATTATGTTGCCTCAATTGATCGATCAAATCGATCATCTGAAGAACATGTGGGCTAACATCTTGCCCCTCATCCAGACGCGCATGAAACAGTTCCATTGCGACTTTGTGAACAATCACTTGTTCTTGGTTCTCAAACGATTGTCTCAATCGCGTCATCATACTATACGAATCTAGCATACCATAGTATTGTTTCTTGAGTTTCGGAGATAGTGAACTAAGGATGTATGATTTAACCCTTAAATCATCATCCTTCCAAGTTTCATAAACTTGGCGTTCCTCCTCCGTAGCATCCGCACCCACAGCAAGGGGCAACGAACCCTCAAGAACATATCCCAGCTTTTCGGAATCGAGGACGATCCTCAAATCCAATTCCCAATCAGCGAAGTTCTCAGCGCCTTTTAGTTTGTTCGCATCAAGCATACGCACAAACTGATTTGTGGATTGTGCCGCCATCGTAAATCTATCATATAGATCACGAAAAATAGTTAGCAGAAATCAAGCAGTTTCATATAATATCAAAAGCATAAACTAGATCATGGATTTTTAATCTAAAATGCCCCTCCCACTAAATCATGCAATACTGTAATCCCCAAACAGAATACAAAGATTTAATAATTAAATTAAATACAAATAGTGAAAATTGGATCCCGTGAATATATTTCAGCTCACAGCAGAGGCACGGTCTCGCCTACGTATATTCATCAGGTAGACAACTCATTTGTCAATCATTCACTAATGACTCATGGGTTTCCAGTCCTGGTCGTTTCTCGTTGTCGCTGCGAAGGCAGACCCACAAGGAGACGTACCAAGGTTAAACTCGTCAATGATAAACTCAAGTTACTTACGTAATCCTGACAGCTAGGGCACGTTCAGAATTCCGCTTTCGCTTGAATTTATCTAGCATCTAATATACATCCGGTATAAATAAATCTCTATCGGCTACACCCTCACAGCAGAGGCACAGTCTCGGATGTAGTCACAGAGAAATATTCATAAACTGTATTGACAAGACGGACCATATAACATGCATCAAATACATAATTACATTTAAACCTTATTAATTAGGGATTTTCCGCTAAGTGTCATACACCCTAAATCTAATCAAATTAGATTATAACAAGCATGTATAAAGTCAAGAAAACATGATTAAACATTGATTTAATTAAGGCTAATCATTTTAGGGGGCCTAGAATCAGACTCACTCTGATACCATTTTGTAGGGGTTTTAGGGGCTAAATCCGGTAACGCAGCGGAAGCGGTGGAAAATCAAATTTTCCGATTTCAAAACTTTTTCTCGGATTAATTAAATAAACATATTTATTTAATTATCCAATAATCAAATTATGAAATAAAATTCAATAAATCATATTTAAGTGAATTTACCGAATTGCCCTTACACTTGGTATTTTGTTCATTTTAGTCCGAAATTGATCAAATCAATTTTGAATGATTCTAAATCATTTCTAAGATGAACTTAGCATGTTCAAAACATCAAAACACCAAGGGCAACATAAAATCCCAAAATTCCAAGTTTGGCCGAGAGCCTCCATTAGGGGGGTTTGTGCATTTTGTGATTTCATGCTTCAAAACACATCAAGATGTAATCCAATAAACATGAAACTTTATATGAATCATATAAACATCCTTATACACAACATAAATGAAAAGCCCCAAATTTGGACAAGGTCTTAAACCCTAATTTTTTAATTTCTTCAAATTGGACAAATTAGACCAAATTGGTTAAATCAATTACTTCAATCATCATTCTTCCATCCAACCAAAGTCTCAACAAAATGAAACAACTCTAGATCAAATCTAGGTCATCTAAGAGTGGGTCAACAACTCTAGATTAGCAACAAAGTTTCCAAAAACCTTAAAAGAATACTTATAACTACACTAGTCACAAGCTTCCACCATTATACATACACAACACTTTCACCAAACATCTATCCATCAGAAACACAAAGAATAAAGAATAGAAAAACTCAAGAACATCACAAGATGTTGCCCACAACAAGAGGAACAAATTACTCTCTAATGGAAGGTTGAAATACTTACTATATTCCAAGCTTTTCCTTGATTTTCTTTTCTTTTCTCTCTACCTTTCTTTGTTTTGTTTTAATGGAGTTTAGGTTAGAAAGTGTATTAGGTTAGAAATGAAATGAAATGAAAAAAATATATACTTGTTGACTAGAAGCCCTTGGCTGAACATGTCACAAGCATATACAAGATTTTTCATTTCAATTTCATTTGACAAAAATTTGATCAACTTGATTTAAATATCTAATAACACTTTATAGATATTTTAATTAAGTCAACAAAGGCAACTAAATCATTTAATCCAAATATCCAAATGTTAAGATATTTATATTTTAATTAATTTAATCATTTAACAATTAAATAATTAATTAATTAATTAAATACAAATATATTAAATATATATATAATATTTACATTAATTATCAAATATATATATATTCATTTAGGATATTAGTCAAATATCTCAATTTGACTATTAATTAATGTGTATTTAAATTAATCAAGTATTAATGTAAATACACAATAATTAAGCAAATGACTATCGGGTCCCTTTAGCATGTATCTAGCGTTTAACCTTTAAACGACTTTATCAATAATCAATATTATTTATAAATGTTGCTCTAGCTGCTCTACGAGTATGTTTCATTATTGAGACTCTCTAGATTCAGGTATATCCGTCACGAAATCCAATTTCGTGTCCATAATTTATCCACCCGTAAGTTATGACGATCACGGATAATCTCGCTGAATCATACATGTCGAGGTCATGGCAAATGTATAATTCCTCCGTCACACGTATCCTGATACATCCCAGAGATATAAATGTAAACGTCAAATCTCTATAAGGATTATCCAGTCGACTATTCTATTAGCAGTCTCTAAAAGAATATTTAGAACTAGCTTCTAAACTTTACCACGGGCCCATGGTTTTATCTTATTGCTAATCATATGGACTACCTATGCTCTGGTACACAGAACTGACGGATCCTATCTTGATACACATAGGACACCCTGAGGATCTATCTACACCCAACGAACATGCGGAGGTCTGATCTAAATAGATCGGTGACGTGACTACCATCTAAGTGTAGAAGATGTCTCATGTGCCCACAATGGCATCTCAAGTCCAAGAATCACAAGTGCTACTCAACCCGAGAAGATTCTTATTGACGTTGGTGTACCATCCATTAAGAATCTTCGGTGAGTCGTTCAGTATTTATCCGCTATAAACACCCACACGTCTATACTAGTCTCCAAGACTAATGGTTCATTGAGAAACCATTGGAATCATATATTCCAGTATACGACATGTACCGGTCTCAACGGGTTTACTTTACTGACCAAGTAGTGTAAACCTTGACCAGGAACTGTCTGAGAATGACAACGTCATGATACTACTCAATGTCAGTTGCGACGCTTTTACAACAGTACCATGACTAATCATTCTAAGGTCATTACGTCTTTACCATATAAAATGATACATTATATTATAGAAATTGCATATATTATTCATAATAATAATGTTTACAGAAGTATTCATAAAGAAATACAACCGGGAATTGGCGCTCTGAGCACCAACCCCAACAAATTTTTATTGTTGTTTGAGAATAGAGATTATTGCAGATGCTATGGCTGAAAAAATAATAAACGCGCATTCAACATTCATTCGTCGCATATTAAAATTGTCAAACATTTAGGCATAAAATTAAACATGATGCTATTGGGTTTTCTAGGTCAAAACAAGATCAATTAAGCAAATGAAATGTGTGAATACATCAAAGTAAAGTAGCAGAAATACTCACTTTGATTGGCTTTTGCGATGCGAAGACACCAAAAAATTTTCTGCTCCAAGCTTTTCCTCTTTGTGTGTTTTGGTCAACCCCTTGGTGTGTGGATCTTCAAGCTCCAAGCTTTGTGATGATTCCATGCTCAAGGGTTTGTTTCCCTATCACCTTTGAATGGCTCATTTAAGTGCTAGCTTTGGAAATTTTGCCACAAAATTTCCTTGTTCTTCCTTGTTGTTCTCGGCAAATGAGAAGCAAAAGAGAGAAAAATGGCTCAAAAGCCGTGGGTGTGAGGGAGAGATAGAGGTGATGAAGTTGTGTGTGTTGTGTAATCTTATTACCAAAATGAAAGTCATATACCAAATGTAATAAAAAATGATATATGTCTTTCAATCCATCACACTTGTGTGTTTAACACACAATCACCTACCAACAACTTCCATCATATTAAAGTGATAAAGTTGACTAGTGATGTGACACGTGATGTGACTTGTGGGCCCCACTTGATTCAAAATGCGAGTGGTCCCGCAAACACTCCCGGGCCTGGATTCGCTAATTCTGAATTAACGAATTTTCCGTTGCGACGTAATTAAATCAAATTTAATTAAATAATTATGCCTAGCAAAATTACTATTCACGTCGCTAGCAAATTAATTCTAAATTAACTCGTTCGCCCGAATTAAAATCTAATTTTAATTATGCGCCGAAATCTAATTTCGTATAATATATCGAATATATTATTTTATCGATTAATTCCAAATTAATCGTTCTCTCTCTTTAAATAATATTTTACCTCAGATAAAATATCTCTGTAATTAATCCTAGATTAATTTTCTCTCTATTATAATTAATCCCAGATTAATTATGTTCGAGTCATACGTCATCGGTGAATCTTCGGGAAGTGACCCATGATATCCCTGGATATGTTGGTAGTAAATCCGATCGTCGGACTATCCGAACACGTACCTACCTAGTACTACGTTTTTACCGATTTACAAGATATGGTTGGCTTCTAGCAAAGCACCGTGCCTACCCAATTCTCCAGAAATATTCTTAAAGGAATATGTAATCTGTATCAGGCGTAGTATACATAGTATTGCGTATTGCGATCCAGTATCAGATGTCACATGCTAGGCCTGAGGCTGGAATTGTGTCTGCCCCGTACGAAGCACATATCGGATCTCTGGTAACTAGTCTCTATAATTGGATAAACATGACCTAGTCATATTATCCTGATAGCTGCAACATATAAGAGTACCTGTTTCGTATCATACGTGACCATCATCTCCATATGACTGAAGTGATATTTCCATCTTGACATTACACCCAATACACTACGATTCTCAATATACCCAGAAGAGGCGTACACAGAACCTGTTAAAGCCCTGGACGACCAAAACCAAAGTATTTTGATTGTCGCAAGTATTAGCGATGCAAGTCTCAGGTTAAGACCAAGTACACCTACCCTGATTCGGACTTTCATAGACACATAGTCACACTCCCAATGGAATTCCGAGGGGTCTATCCAGAGCGAAGCTGTTTCCGTACCATCGGTAAACAAAACCTCCTATTACACTTGCATGAGTATCTAATACCCAAATATATGAGAACTATGCTGTTATGCTCTCATAACACGCACAAATGCAATATTAGTCTATTCCGCATTATCGATGTCCAATCTCGATAATACTACGACTAGGGATATTTTAATGATTAAACCTTAGTGGATTAATACTGTCTCATATCTTATTAATCCGGAACTAATCATATGGACTTTTATCATTTATATATCCCGGTAATCCAATTACAAATGATAAAAGAGCAATTTCATTTGTCACATAGTTAATTTGTACAATAACACCATGTTATGTACAAATAGTGATGTTATGGGTCGTAATTATCCAACAATCTCCCACTTGGCCTATAGCCAATCACTCAAGTGTCCTACACTTGAACTATGTACGGGTCGCTCAAACATCTGCTGAGAAACTGCTTTCGTCAGCGGATTTACAAATTTATCATCTGATGCGATTTATACGATCATCACATCGCCACTATGCATGATCCAAACGAATCAGATGAATAGTTGAAGTATATACTTGGATCGTTGATGAGACCATTAATTCTTTAGCCTATTCTGTAGCCTAGCTCAGCTGCTAACAGAACTACTCCTAATCCAATTAGGATTATTTAGATCCAAAGTGCTTCTATTACTGCCTCAGCTGCAGCAATATTCTGCTTTTGTTGTTTATACGGCAACAGTATCTTGCTTGGAAGATCTCTAGCTCACTGTTCCGTTATTCAAACTATATAGTATCTTTCTTACGACTTATAGTCGTTTTTATCGGTTAGGAAACTTGCAACAGTGAACCCAATCACTTTAAGTTCTCATTCTCCATAGCTTAAGAAAGCATCCTTAGTTCATCTAAGATACTTAAGGATGTTCTTAACATCGATCCAGTGACCATCACTTGGATTGGCCTGATTGTGACTCCATATGCTCAAAGCATATGAGACACCAGGTCACGTACATATCTTTCAATAAACGAGTTCTCGGAGAGTGTCAACAACATTTAGATCTATCCCAATAGATCTTTATTCCTAGAATAAATGTTGTCTCTCCCAAGTATTATATGGAGAATTTTTCATGAAAGCTGTCATTTCCAAGAAATGATATATCATCATTTTATAGGACAATCATTGTCAGTGCGCTCCCACTAACCTCCTTATATACACAAGAATCATTTTAGTTTTGAATTAAATCATATACCATTATGATTACATCAAAATGTTAGTTCCAAGAACGTAACGCTTGCTTCAATCCATAAATGGATCGATTTAACTTGCAAACCTTATTCGCTCGTTTTGGTACGACAAAACCGTCAGGATGTTGATAAACATCCTCCAAAAGGTTTCCGTTAAGGAAAGCATTTTTGACGTTCAGCTGCCGTATTTCATAAATGAAACATGCAGCATTAGCAAGCATTATCCAAATGGATTTTTAACCATGGCAACGAGTTAAAAAGTTTCTTCGTAATCGACACAATGTTGATAACGATACCTTTTCGCTACAAGCCTAGCTTTGTAAGTTTGTATGTTGCCATCCATGTATGTCTTCCTTGAAGACTTATATAGTACCAATAGGCACAATGCCTTCCGGTACATCAACTAGTGTCTAAACTCGATTGGTATACATGGAATCCATTTCGGATATCATGAAACTTTGCCATAATTGGGAGTCGATACCTTGTATCACTTCCTCATACGTAGTCGGTTAGTATTCCTCAATAAGATTGACATCTTTACGAGGTGAGATCAGAAACCTATACCTCCCAGGCTATTTTTTGACTCTCTCTGACTTACGCGGTTCTTGTGTATTCGAAGATTGTGGTACATTTTCATCCCTGATGAACTGTTTGTGTTCCATTAAGGAATCAGTGCCTGGAACAGTGTTACTCTGATTTTCATCGAGTTTTACTTTCCTCCCATTTACCACTGCATATAGGTATTCCTCTTAGGAAAACCACATAGAGAGCAACAATTAAATTGTTCTCTTGTGAGTTGTATAAGTATTATACTTTGGTTTCCCTAGGATAACCAACAAATTAGGCACTTATCCGATTTGGGTTTTTAGTTTGGTATCATCCAAACATATGCCCAGCATTCCCAAATCTTCAGGAATGAGAAAACTCTGTTTCTTTCCTTTTCATATCTAATATGAAGTCTGTCAAACAGATTTTTATGGAACCTTATTCAAAATAAGTATTGCACTGTTGAATGCGTATCCCTAGAAGGAAAATGGTAGCTCAGAGCGACTTATGATTAACCTTACTATGTCCAACAAGGTTCGGTTTCTCAGTTCGGACACACCGTCAAATTAAGGTGTTCCGTGAAGAGTCCACATTGAAAGAATACTATACTCTTTCAAGTAATTGAGAAACTTATTGCTTAAGTATTTTCCACCATGGTCTAACCGTGACTGTTTAATACTTTAGTCGATTTGTCTGTCTACTTCGTGTCGAAACTCTTTGAATTTATCAAAAGTTTCCGATTAGTGTTTCAAAAGAAACACATAACCATAACGCGATGCCACATCCATAAAGGTTACGAAGCGTTCATATCCACCTCTAGCCTAGCTTGATATGGGCCCACTTACGTCACTGTGAATGAGGGCTAACAGATCAGTGGCACTTACACTTTTACCAAGTAAAAGGTGTTTTAGGCACTTTGCCTAATAAACTAGATTCGTAGACATCATTTGAATAGAATCAAATCCATCCTAGTATCCACTTTTCGAAAGTGTGGATATACGAGTCTTGTTTAATGTGTCCCAAACAACAATGCCACATATAAGTCTCATCTGATTAATTCAGTTTGAGCTATTTGTTTGTCATGTTATACGTTTGAGATTCATTTATATTCAAAATATAAATACTGTTATTCACATCTAATGTGTTTATCTCAATATCATGTTTATAAAATAAAACACTTTAGTGTTCTAGGATATAAAGGTATACCTGCAATGAGTTATACTCTGATATAGAGATAATGTTTCTAGTCAAACTAGGTACATTTTAACAGTTTCCTAATTTAAGTACATACCCAAAGGGTAGTTCCTAAACTTAGGTTTCTACGGTTACAGCGACTCTCGTCCCGTTTCCGATTCGCAGATTAATCTCGTCTGAAGCCAATCTCCTGCTTATCAGCAGATCCCGCACATCAGTACATATCTATATACCACATCTAGTATCAAAATCCAATTTTGAAACTAATAGTGAACATGTTTATGACAAACTTAATTGAAGTCGGAGCCTTTCCTGTCTTCACTTCCTTCACGTCTGCCTTGTCCATACGGCAGTCACGTTTCCAGTGACCCCGTTTGCCACAGTTTAGGCAGACATATTGGGATATGTCATTTGTCTTCCCAAAAGACTGTGATGATTTTGCCTTTGCCCCCTTTAGAAGCTCTGGCTCTGCCTCCTAGAGCATAGCCATCAACTCTCCAAGAGTTTACTCTTGGTTCATAATGAACCTGCCCCAAATTTCGGGTAGAGACTATAAGATCGAATCTTTGGTAGTCTCAGCCACGCAGTAATGCCCAGCTAACCTAGCTGATCGATGTCAGCAATCATCCGCGACACCTAGTGCTCGACAGATATACCCTCTGACATACGTGAGCAAAAGAGCTTCTTTTCCAATTTGTACTTCTAATATTTAAGAATATATCTACGAAGATCTTTAATTACTACATCATGGTACAAGGATCTAATCCTTGATTTTGACGACGGAATTAAAGAGTCATTGCGGTAAGCATAAAGGATTGAGCACTAAAGTTATCATCACCATGAGTCATCCAAAACCCATGCTCCATTATTTGCTCAACTCCGGGCTCAGGCCCAAGAGGTTGCTCTATCAAATAGAGTAACTTCTCAGTTCCCAGGACTATCTGAGGTTTTATTCCCAATCTGAAAATTAAAGCCGTTTAATGACATTTTCTCCCAGGATAATCTTTTAAACACTAATCTTTCAGTAATCTTGATTTCAATAGTCCAACTATCCAATCAACGATTTCAGGTACAATTAAATATAATGATTACTATAGTCTAACTATATAATCAACTATAATTTTAATTGTTTAAATTCAAATATATTGATTACTATAATCCAATTATATAATCAACTATAATTGAAGTAGTTTGAATACAGTCCAACTGTTTAATTTAAAACAACGATTAAATATTAGTCCAACTAATATATTTAAGTAATGACGAAAAATTGAAATGAGCGCGTATTGGCAAGTATCTAGACGAAATTGCAAATTTAATACTTGCCTCCCACTATTTTTCGGCGAGCCTCTAACCCTCTGTTGAGTACTCGGGAAACCTAGTTTCCTAGTGGGCTAGGATCCCGTTAAATAACACACAACCTTGACTTTGGCCAACAAACTTAATGATTCCAGTTAAGCAGAATCCATTGACCTTGGAAAGCTTCGTAATCGATGTCGATGTACAAGAAATGATCTTGACTTTGGCCAACATATCACAACTTGGACAAGACATGCGATATGGAACAAAGCCTTCATGATTCAAACACATCCGTGATGGACAAAGGTCTTGACTTTGGCCAACAAACCAGTGCCAATCTTGGATATTGAGATGAATCATTCAATGGAAGGAAAAACGCTTAATATTTGTTGAGGGTTTTTCGCGTAATTGGCAACCAATTAATTATCTTTGATTAGGTCTCATCATACACCCTTAAACATGCATTCTAAAAGCATAATAAGGCGCGATAAATAAATTAATAATGATATGCGGATGGATATTTAAAACATTTTGTTCCTAGAACAAATCTCTCCATTTCCTCTCTCCCGCTAGCACAAATCTTACTTCTACCCAATTACATAACACTTCTAAAGAAACCTCATTTACATTGAGGGGAATATGTGAGAAGAGAAATACAAAGAGTCAAGAGGTAATAGGCTGGACACGCAGGTCCAATTTAATAAATTCTAAATTTATTACAATAATTTACAAAATTGCCCTCACTCATCTAATATCCATCCGATATACATTATTCATACATCACATCCATGTATTCACACAAAGCATGTTATCAATCAATCTAATCCAATTAATTAATCTGAAATCAATGACCATCCAATGTTCAAACAACGATTTGATTTGCGTGAGTCCAACTCGTTTTAAGAATAAGTACTCAAAGTACGAATTCTTGAATTATATCAAACTACAATATTAAATCCAATTTAACTTGCATTCAATACTAATTCTTTATTAATTCCAAATTAATAATTACACTTTACTAATGAGCCTTTGCGACTTAGATTCTAAATCTAATCTTTACGGGTCTCAAAGCCCAATTAACATCCAATGTCAATTTAATTAAAGTCCAATGAGCTTTCAATTAATTTATAAGGCATGGACTTTGGCAACCAAAGCCCAATAAGGAATCACCCTTTGCCAAAAATCAATTTAGGCCCATTAGGCCCAATTAAAATTTTAAAGGCCCATTTAATCATATTTGGACTTTATGGAAATGGTTTTAGGCTCAATTGGATCCAACCAATTAACCTAAACCAAACTGTGCCCAACCAAGCCCATTAAGCCCAAATACAACTTCTTAAGCCCAATTCCAATTTAGCCCAACTAATTAAATTCCAATATTCCAAATATCATAATTCAATTAACTAAAGTGCATTAGCCATAATTAATTAGTCAAATTAACATTTCCAAAATATCAATTTACATAATTAATCATGCTAATTATCATCAACACATGTCCAACATTATTGAATCGAAAAATCATCTCATTTCGTGATTTTGATGTCACGGCAATTAAAGGGATTTTAAATCCGATTTCGATTTTAATCCAATTAAATCCTAAATCAATTTATCCCAAGTCTTTCAACTCATCCAATGATCAAAAAAAAAAAAATACCATGACTTTAGGGTTTATCATGCATTCGGCCAGCCCAATAAATTGGGGAAAATTTAATCCAATTCAATTTTCATCAAA
Organism: Zanthoxylum bungeanum; assembly: GCA_019454045.1. Taxonomy (NCBI): domain Eukaryota; kingdom Viridiplantae; phylum Streptophyta; class Magnoliopsida; order Sapindales; family Rutaceae; genus Zanthoxylum; species Zanthoxylum bungeanum. The sequence continues at coordinate 56,426 of SKCR01009429.1, forward strand.
TTGATCATGCATAACTCTAAGTTATCATCATTCAAGCATACTCAATCAATCAATTTTATCAAATCATGCTCAAATCAATGTTACCCAAATTTTACCCTAAATCCAATTTCATGCTTAATAATGGCTCCGATACCATTGTTGGGTTTTCTAGGTCAAATCAAGATCAATTAAGCAAATGAAACATGCGATACATCAAAGTAAAGTAGCGGAAATACTCACTTTGATCGGCTTTTGCGATGCGAAGACAATAAAAACTTTCTGCTCCAAGATTTTCCTCTTTGTGTATTTCGGTCAACCCCTTGGTGTATGGATCTTCAAGCTCCAAACTTTGTGAATGATTCCATGCTCAAGGGTTTGTTTCCCTATCACCTTTGAATGACTCCTTTAAGTGCTAGCTTTGGAAATTTGCCACAAAATTTACTTGTTCTTCCTTGTTGTTCTCGGCAAAAGAGAATCAAAAGAGAGAAAAATGGCTCAAAAGCTGTGAGTGTGAGGGAGAGAGAGAGAGGTGATGAAGTTGTGTGTGTTGTGTAATCTTATTACCAAAATGAAAGTCATATACTAAATGTAATAAAAAATGATATATGTCTTTCAATCCATCACACTTGTGTGTTTAACACACAATCACCTACCAACAACTTCCATCACATTAAAGTGATAAAGTTAACTAGTGATGTGACGCGTGATGTGACTTGTGGGCCCCACTTGATTCAAAATACGAGTGGTCCCGCAAACACTCCCGGGCCCGGATTCGCTAATTCTGAATTAACGAATTTTCCGTTGCGACGTAATTAAATCAAATTTAATTAAATAATTATGCCTAGCAAAATTACTATTCACGTCGCTATCGAATTAATTCTAAATTAACTCGTTCGCCCGAATTAAAATCTAATTTTAATTCCGCGTCGAAATCTAATTTCGTATAATATATCGAATATATTATTTTATCGATTAATTCCAAATTAATCGTTCTCTCTCTTTAAATAATATTTTACCCCAGATAAAATATCTCCGTAATTAATCCTAGATTAATTTTCTCTCTATTATTATTAATCCCAGATTAATTATGTTCGAGTCATACGTCATCGGTGAATCTTCGGGAAGCGACCCATGAGATCCCTAGATATATTGGTAGTAAATCCGGTCGTCGGACTATCCGAACACGTACGTACATAGTACTACATTTTTACCAATTTACAAGACATGGTTGGCTTCTAGCAAAGCACCGTGCCTACCCAATTTTCCAGAAATATTCTTAAAGGAATATGTAATCTGTATCAGGCGTAGTATACATAGTATTGCGTATTGCGATCCAGTATCAGATGTCACATGCTAGGCCTGGGGCTGGAATTGTGTCTGCCCCGTACGAAGCACATATCAGATCTCTGGTAACTAGTCTCTATAATCGGATAAACATGACCTAGTCATATTATCCCGATAGCTGCAGAATATAAGAGTACCCGTTTCGTATCCTACGTGACCATCATCTCCATATGACTGAAGTGATACTTCCATCTTGACATCACACCCAATACACTACGATTCTCAATATACCCAGAAGAGGCGTACACAGAACCTGTTAAAGCCCTGGACGACCAAAACCAAAGTATTTTGGTTGTCGCAAGTATTAGCGATGCAAGTCTTAGGTTAATACCAAATACACCTACCCTGATTCGGACTTCCATAGACACATAGTCACACTACCAATGGAATTCCGAGGGGTCTATCCAGAGCGAAGCTGTTTCCGTACCATTGGTAAACACAACCTCCTATTACACTTGCATGAGTATCTAATACCCAAATATATGAGAACTATGCTGTTATGCTCTCATAACACGCACAAGTGCAATACTAGTCTATTCCGCATTATCGATGTCCAATCTCGATAATACTACGACTAAGGATGTTTTAATGATTAAACCTTAGTGGATTAATACTGTCTCATATCTTATTAATCTGGAACTAATCATATGGAATTTTATCATTTATATATCCCGGTAATCCAATTACAAATGATAAAAGAGCAATTTCATTTGTCACATAGTTAATTTGTACAACAACATCATGTTATGTACAAATAGTGATGTTATGGGTCATAATTGTCCAACAGATGCATGATCAATGTATAATGAATTAGAAACCTAAAAGAATTAATATGCCACGGTCATCTATCATCCCATAAATAAGTGCCGCTGTAGGGTAGGTCAAGTATTCGAATGATAGACTGAGACATTCTCAATTGATTAATATATATGAAATAACTCTTATTCCTATATTATTCAACTACCGTTATTTTGATCAAGGAAGCTTTGATTAACAACTTAATCATTCATTTATGAGTGTGACCCATCATTTCATATCATTTGGACTTAACTAGTGAAATGTCGCCGTATGGTAGGTCAAATCACCAGATACATCTAGAGTCCCTATCCTTTCGAAATCCAAACCTGATATTGACCCAAAAAGAACACCATCCGTAGGGGGATGAAAGCAAAGCCGTCTCGAGGCGCCTATTGAATCTCACGTTTCTAGATAACAATGGAGATCGCGGGATATATAATGGTATACCCCTCTCCCACTCACTATTTTGAAGTGTAAGGTTTCTATCTCACTAGTATCTTATGAATTTTAGATTATGCTCGGCTAAAGTCATAACCTTATTAATACTAGTTGATAATTCAGTGATCTAACCAATTTTAACTCTTAAAATTTTTATTCACTAATCCCGATTAGTCTCTACTAACCAATTAACTTAATTAAACTAATTTAATCAAGTTGTTATAGTGATCTAATCAATTTAACTCTTAAATTATTAATCCACTAATAGGTTTTAAAAATTAGAATTCAACGAACGGACTAAATATCATTAAATCATTTAATCGATAAAAGCACATTATTTATTCCAAAGGTACGTGGTATTGTATCCTGAGTGCAGACCATATTATCGTCCATTCGGAACCGGCTATGGAATTTACATCTGGGTTTCCATCCGATATACCAAGGTAAATAATGTACTCATAAGGTCCATTTGTTTCCAAAACTTGAATTTACAATTTTTTAAACCTTTAAACCAATTAATCTTATTAATCCGTTTGCATGCATCTAATATTCTTATTTAACTTTTAAATTACTTAAAATCAAATTTTATGACTAGAATATCATGCATATCTACTTGTTATGGCATGTGAAAATGCAAGAGTATGCACCCTAGGCTATATGACATGTTAATAAATAATCTAAAACATACATATTAACCCAGGTCTGGGCGTCGCGACGCCTTGAAGACCAAAACCTGAAATTGCTTCAGTTCTGTTTTACGTCGGGACACAAACGAGGCAGTAGCCTCTGGTTTGTTTTGTTGGTCGCGTCGCAACGAGCTAAGGGTTGCGTCGCGCCAGAGGCTGGAATTGTAGAAAACATACACATATCAAATTGCGTTGACCGGGCTCTTATTTTTCTATACTAATTTAATTAGTACAATAAATCCAAGGCATCCATTGGCCTTCAAATCTTGTTCCATGGAGTGTTGTTGAGTTCTTCACAGAATTTCTCCGTCAAAAGTCATTCGCGGCATCAGCTCCTCCAAGTTACAAATATGGTTACATAAAGGACTTATTACAAAGGAAATGAACTTACAAAACTTGAAAGAATATGACCTTATGGTTTACATTTCCAATGTTAAAAACAAGAGCCGAAAAAAAAAACAATCAACGCAACACATTCATCACATGAATCAAAAGTAAACATTCATCACATGAACATTAAAACCATTCATATCATGAATCTAATTGTGCCTACTCATTACAACATGCATTTTAATAATCTATATCTCATATAAATTAATAAAACTAAAATGAGAAGGGATAAGAAAACTTTTCAACCTTAAGCTCTCGATGCCAATTGTAGGAAACGACTTTCCTTAGTGCGGCGGAAGTTGCTTGTGGTGGCACCAAGTCCAGTATGGATTTTTAAAATTTTATTTACCTTCTCCCTTTGTTGTAGTAGCTGAAATCAATCCTTTGATGTCTAACGCTTGGATCAACCACTCAATCTTCCGAACTATGACTCAAAACCAACAAACCGAAGTGTGGGCTTCACTCGCAAAGATCAAACCTCTAAACAATTTAGAGAATTAAGATGTCACAATGATGTTTGGCTTTTTAGAATTTCAAACACTCTCACGACACTTGTGAATGTTTGAACTCTCTCTATTTTCTCTCAAATTCTTTCTCACAATACTTGTGTGAATGAATGCAAAATGTTAACCTTTAGAAGTGAGAGAAATGGTAGAGATTATATTCTCTTACACAAGCCAACTAATATTGTCATTAAGCATCTAATACTTTCTTGCAATGGCCAACACAAAAATGTGAATTCCATACCAAAGCATAAGAAATGATAAGCTAAAGATAAGGACTTTGTCATTAAGAATCTAATGATTTCTTTCAATGGCAAACACATAAATGTGGAGGCCATACCAAAGCATAAGAATGGTTTAGCTAATGACAAAACTATTAGGTGTATACAAGCCACCTAATAGACATAATAAATTGGAGAGCATGACAAGCCATATGGCTTTGTCTCCAAGGTAAATAAAAATCACTATCTAAATAATGATTAAATTACCTTCAATTATGTTATAGTAATTATCTCATAATTATTACTAACTTGATTATCTCATAATCAAGACTTGATTATCTCATAATCAAAGAATTCTAGAAAACAATAAGTTAAACTAATTTAACATAGTTTTCATTTGTGACAATAAATATTATTAATCTCATTAATAATATATAAATATAATGTGAGCATATTAGACAATCTAATTATATTAGGTTTGTTATAGTTAATCGAGCTAGCACGGGGACCAAATGGACCTACGATTCTGAGCTCCAATAATTTTGAAATATTAATTAGACTCTTTAATCAAATATTACGAATGATTAACTCCGTGTTATTCCACTAAATACTCGAAGTTGAACTCCCGTTACCGTATATGGATAAAATAAACCGAACAACTTCGGTGTCCATCGATAAGTCATTACATATGGATATAGCCCTTCACAAATATCTCATAAATAGAGTCGGGTCAAAAGTCTGTTAAACCCCTCTAAATATTTTGTCTCTTAAGCATCATTGATTCTATAATTAACAATTAATTCATAACAATGATGAATATAAAACTTTCTATTCGTAATAGAAAATTTAAGTGCTCAAATCGTTCAAGTCCCGAATCAACTCTTAAAATAGATATTCTTCTGCTTCTCGTAAGAAGGAGTGAATTCCATATCTATGTAAAATGTTCCCAGCTACACACCAAACCATATCCCCAAAATACGTAGTTATTGGCCAGGAATACAACACCAACCTCACCATAGTAAATCAAAGGACATAGCCTGTCATGCACGAGTTCGTAGTACATTCAGGATTAAGATCGAATCCATATATTACCATATATTAGATAAAATGAATTTCTTCGGTTAACGGATATTAAAAGAAATTCTTATTTATCTGAGTCCAGTCCTATATGATCTCATCATACAAGGTGCCTCAATTCCCATGTTACTACATGAACGTCCTGGATCAAGGTCGTCATACAAGTATAGAATAGACCGCAGCTATAGATAAACCATAAATAAAGTACCATTTTTGTTTGCTCTTTACGAACTATTTAGATTACTAACTTCAGACATAAACCCTCTTGTGCATCAAACATGCACTAAGTCTGAAGGTACAATAGTAATCAAGGTAAACAAGACAATTGGATAATATGCGATATAAATCAAATAACTTTGATAAAATGAATAATGCATTTATTATTATTACAATAATCAATTCTATTTTACAATACATGAAGCTTTATGACATAAATCCCAACATATACTGGGTATAAAGCTCTACCGGGATAGAGTTGGGAGGCTTATAGGGTTTTCACAATCCACGTACATAGATAAAATGTTATAAATGTATGGTTTTACCAATTGTAAGGCAGTAAATGTACCTTTCCGATATGACATATATCTTTCAAAGAAAATGGCACCTCAGACTGAGGAAGAAAAAGTTAGAATGTCTAACTTGCCTTATGCTTATTGTATTGGAACCATTATGTATGTTTTGCTATGTATAAGACCTGACATCAGTTTCGACGTCAGTGTGACTAGCCAATATCAATCTGATCCAGGTAATGATCGTTGGACAGCTGTGAAACAGATCTTGAAATAACTTCAGGATACTAAGGATAAGTTTCTCATATATGGAGAAGATGAGCTACAAGTTAAGGGTTATATAGACTTCGAATTCCAGGGAGATCCAGATGATAGAAAGTCTACATATGAATACATATATATCCTTAATGGCGGTGCGATTAGTTGGCGATGTTCAAAACAAGGCTCAACAGTCGATTTCACCACTGATGCGAAATTTATAGCGGCTTCAGAAGCTCCTAAGGAAGCTGTTTGTATTAGAAATTTTATCACATAACTTGGCAGTATGCCTAGTATTGTGGATTCGATCCCAATATACTGTGACAATAGTGAAGCCATTGCGCAGGCTAAGGAGCCAAGAGCACATTCCAAGTCTAAACACTTGGAAATGAAATATCGCGTGATTAGAGAGATTATTGAACGAAAAGACATAATGGTCTTAAAGGTTCAAGGACAAGACAACATAGCAGACTCGCTTACTAAGGCTTTACCTCCTAAGTTATTCGATAAACTAGTGGAGGAGATGAGACTACGGTACCATCTGGATAGGCACTAAGTAAATAAGAGTTTGTTGGAGTTGGTGTTTGGAGCACCAATTCGAATGATGTATTGTACATTATATTTGATTAATTATTAATAAAATAACTATTTTTTTTATTTCATTATGCATATTAGATTGATATATAAATATGCTAAGAATGACATCGATCTTAGGATAGTCATGTAGTAATACTGGACACTGGGTGGTCCGACATTGGGATACTGTTATTGTTATAAACTATTCTTAAAGTAAATATTCATAGTCGTTGATTTTGGAATACATTCAAATTTTTATAACCTATAAGACTAAAACATGTCGTATATTGGAATTGGATTTCCAATGGTTTAACTCGTTGTACCATGAGCATGAGAAACTCGTATATACATATGGGTATTCGTTGGAGGGAATAGTGAATGACTCACAGGTGATTCCTAATAGTTGAGAGTACACACCACTGTCAATAGGAATCTCCTCGAGTCGAATAGCATATGTGATCATTTGACTATAGAATAATATTGATTTTATATGTGATCCTCCACACGTTGATTCCATATATGTCAGAGACTTTTCATGGTCTGACCGCTAGATGTTCATTGGGTGTGGACCGATATATTCATTAATCAAGTGCATATCCAGATAGGATCCATCGGCCTGTATGTGTACCGTAAGGGATGTAGGTATCCATATGAGTAAGTCACGATTATTAAGACTTTGGCCAAAACCGATCACCTAGGGTGGATCACATATATCATAAATGGTGTTCTGATTAGTTGTAAAGAATCATGGACATGTCGACATGAGATGTGCGCCTCGAAAACATGACGGCGTAATCTATGTTTCCTAAGCAAAACTCGGATAGCCTATAACAGATGGATTGTTAAACATATGTGATGACTTCGACTTGTATAGTTCAGAATGGTCGTTCGTGTTCTTCGCGAATCTGGATTAAGAGAGTCTCACAATATGAAGTGTACTCGTTGAGTACTTAGGTAGCCAATAATTTTTTATAATAAATAATATTTAATATTATAATTACCAACTAAAATAATTAAGTATTATTGGATAACATTAGTTATTTACTTTGACCCAATTGGATGAATTGGATTAATCCAAAATCACACAAGGGCTTTGTTATATTTTCATAAATCTCTCTACCATTGAAAGATATTTTGGTAATTACAAATATGTAATACTAGGTGTATTTGGCTTGATTTAATTGGATTAAATCAAAGTGGTAGACATATAACTAATCCATTAATTAAATTTTTTCTTGATTTAATTGGATTAAATCGAAGTGGTAGACAAATGTGATTAGTCACACCTAATTATATATATTTGGACAAATTAGATTAAGCCCACATAAAAATTGATTAAAATTTTTATTAATTAAAAATTGAATAAATTTTGCTATAAAAATCAAGCTGGAGCAAGGTTTTAATCAAGATCGAGAAAACTAAAACAAGCAAGAGTTAGAGAAATTAGCCTAAAAAAAAGTTTTTGTTAGAGAAGCTTTGGAAGGTCTCCACAACAACAATGAGAAGAAGATTGGATCTTGGAACTAAGCTTGCTAGCTTTGGGAATTCTCTACAACAATAAGGAGAAGAATATTGGATCTTGAAACCAAGCTTGCTTGCTTTGGAAGTTCTCCATAACATTTCAACAATGAGAAGAATATTGGATCCTGAAATCAGGCTTGCTATGTAAGTTTGATCTTCTCCAAAAGCTATGTTTTCATCAGTGAATTATCATTAGTGAGACATATAGTGCTGGATTATGTATTGGATACATAATAACATAGCTTGATGTTGAAATTAGGCTAATTAATTGTGTACAGATGCTTTAGAAGTATAAATACAATTTGCTTGTGTTTGGGCCAAAATATTTATGTTGGACATAAATTTAAAATTAGAGTTTGGAACTCTAGATGAAAGCATGGAGATATGGCTATCATTCTAGAATCATTCGATCACATTTGAGTGACCTAGAATTGTTAACGAGTCATTTCATTGTGGGATTCTAATTTGGTTTGTATTTTGGATTCAAAATATACGCAAGTGCATATTTAGAATAAATTTATGTTTTTGTAAAAATATTTGACATTTTGAAAAATGTGATTTTTGTTGTATAACGTGTGTTGATGTTGGTTTTGATATTAAAAATTAATTTTGGGTGCTTGAAAGTATTTAGGTAAGATTATAAGAAAACATGGTAAAATTTCCCATTTGCATCAGCTCTCTAGAGAATTTCCAAGGAGCTAATGCTTTGAAAGTATTAGTTAACAAAAAAAAAAATGGTCAGCGCGCTCACTATAGCTCACGTGTTGCGCATTACATGCGTTAAAATTATTTTCTCCATTTTTTTTATTTTCCGGACTTCGATTTAGCCACAATTTTTTCCTATACACTCGTAATGGACTATATTATTCCATTAAATTATTTAAAATTATACACATGCTTGATATCTATGGATTAGACCCATTTTCGCTATGCGGGGCACCGATCTGACCCTAAGGGTCCCACAACTGCCCCGACAGAATGGTATCAGCGCAGATCTTAACCACACAATACGTGTTGTATGTTTGACATGTTTTTGAATTTATGCCTTTATAATTTTAATTTAATTATGCATAAGTCATATTGGATAAGCATTGCATGTTTTAAATTAAAATTTTTATTTTGACCCAAACATGTTAATGACTTGATTGTCATAAATCTCTCATGATTAGGTGATTATTTTATTTTAAGTAATAATATTAATAATTTTGGAGCATTATTGGATGGTATGTCTTGTAAATACGGTGATGAATGAGTTCATACTACTTATGCTTAATATTGTCATTATTATGAGGGTATAAGTGCTCGGAACTTAGGTCGCTCCGGTATACCATTAGATGTGGTGTGATGAGTTGACATAGTCACCCAATACTGTCATTATGATTCAGTTTTCAGTTAATATTTACACGTTACAGACTGCGATTCATGATTACAATATAAATTTTAAGTTTACAGACATATTTATAGTTTACATTGTACAATCGAGTCATGTTATCAAATTCACAATTGTAGTTCCTGTGTACAGTTATAGTTTTTTTGGCTCATGCTTACGTGTTACAATTTCAAGTCAGGTTTACCATTTGCAATCATGTCATTATGTGTACATATTAAGTCATGTCTGTAATTTCAAGTCACGTTGACATTGTCAGGTCAAGATGAAGTTTTCAATTCATGTTAACGTCTCAGTTCATGTCTACAGTTTATAGTTTATAATTCACGTTTCCAGTTCATGTCACAATTGTTGGGTCATCATGACGTGTTTCTCAATTTTTATGTTTACAGATTACAGTCACGTTATCATGTTTCAGTTCTCAAGTCATGTTACAATTTACAGTCATGTTATATATTTTCAGTTAATGCTACAATTTTAAAGTTAAGTTTATGGTCAACAATCGTATTATCATGTCCATAATCATACGTCATGTTTGCGGCTATTTCAGGCTTACGTTTCATATCATACTTACAGTATCAATTGATGTTTACAATTTCAGCTCATGATCCAGTTTCCAATTCATGTTACAAATTTCAGTCATGTGTTACAAGTTCATGTTAAGTAGTCTATGCATTGTACTTACAGTCATGTTTGCGGCTTTCAGCTCAAGTTTATAGTTTCAAATCATGGTTGTAGTCTCAGGTCATGTTATAGTTACTAGCTCATGATCACAATTCACTCACCATATTTACATATTTCTCCACTCATTTTTAAGTTTATGATTCATGTTTATGGTCACAACACATGATTTACAGTTTAAGTTTTAAGATACATGGTATGTGATCACAACACTGTGAGTTTATAATTTCAAGAATTTAATTTGAATGAAATCGTTAATTTAAGTAATGTATTTTATGCTTTCTCTTTCAGCGTTCACTCACTGAGTCGTTCATACGATTTACTCTCCCACTTTCAGTTTTATGTTGCAAGACTTCGTGCATGTAGAGGACAAGTTTTGGAGAATATTAACACCAACGGCAGTCATTAGGAACATAGTATCATGGGTCTACATATCTGTATATTTATCATGTTAAGACATGTGGTCGAATGTTAACAGTTGTATAAATCATATTATGTTAAGCATGTTGCATATAGTCCTTGTGTAGTTTTGCTTTAGATAATGCATTTGTGATTAGTACAAGTACAAGTCAGGAATATAGCACAACACGTCACATATGTACGCGTCGCGAGATTCAGGGAGATGGTAATGTTGTCTCCTGTTAGTCATTACGCTATGATGTGACATGATTATTGGAAAGAAATACACCCCAGAGCACAATAGTACTTTTAGGGGAAATGAATATTACAATCTCTTTATTTTATGTATTTATTATTTATTTTTTAATTAATACGAGTTAAGATAATAAATGACTAATCCTTATCCCAATTTAGAATTATGAGATGAAATGGTATCTTTTAATTATTCAATTCCATTAGAAATATAAGCCATGTTAAATAAAATATATCTCGACTTGTTAGTTTTTTTCAAAAATGATTGGTCCCTCAAAATACCAGCACTTAAAATATCTGAATTCTTTCAAATGAATCCAATTTTATTTTTGATTGGATTTTTATTACTTATTACCAACATTTGTGTCCGTAGCACTAACCGTATGTAATTCATCTAAAAGTGATGTTTATTTCACTACAAAGCAATTCTGAGGACGAGTCAAATTTCATACGACAATCTTTTGTTGCATGAGTGAGCCCCATCCAAAACCTAACTATTGTATATAAGTCAAAATATATGTAGTGGACCGGGTCATCCATTTACTTTTTGTCATATAAGCCGGCCCAGTAAGTCCAATGTGATGTACTGTTGTTTGTTTAGTTCTGTTGGGCTTTCTGATTTGGTCACTCTCTTAGGTAATTGAAATATTTTTAACATTGGACCTTTTGGATCACCAATTCAATCATTCATCCATTTTTTAAAATATTATTTGCTATCAAATATCAATTGCCCATTGCCAAAGCATTGGCTGGCATGCCATCGATGACAAAGTTTGGGAAAGTTAATGTTTTATCAGGAGATGAAGGACAAATTCGCAACAATTGCAATTTTGTCAATTCTCATAACTGTATATTAGTTAATGTTCACTTTGCTTAATTTCCTTTCCCATGTTTTTCTTTTTGGCTGATTTATGAATTATGAGTATTAGCTATAGCAAAATTTGCAACATTTGGAAGAAATTCTTCGTGGACTTGCAATTGTAGTTTAATATTTTAACCATTTTGGTGCTAGTATTAGTGGGGAGAGTGGACATCCTAAACTAGTGCATTCGAATCCAGGAAAAATATTTAATTTTTAATTTGTAATATGATTGGTATATTTTATTATTATTATTTATTGGTAGAACCTTATTTTAAAAATTCGTCTAAAATTTTATAAATTTTAAGATAATTCAGGACCGTTCTTGAATATTGGCATAAAATCTATCGGTTTCATTGAGTTTTGTATTGTATGTTTGTGCTTTTAGGCATACACGTATGAAGCCAAAGTTTCTTTTGACTGTTTCTGCTTGTAAATGTTGTAAAAACCACGTTTTATTTGAATTTTGTGTGTGTATGTTTGTGCTTTGGGCATGAAACCAAAGTTATGTGTAGTCTGTTTTTCAGTCTCATTGTGGGCTTCACTTGGTCCTCTTCCCAGGAGACTTATATAGGTTGTTTCCAAGTGCTCCCGAACAGTTTCCGGTTTCATAAAATTATCAAAAATTTGTAAATTTTATATTGTCATAACCGTCAATAAATTTGTAAGATACATCACAATAATTGCCATGTCATAATCGAATTGTTAAGAATCCACAATCCCAATTGAAATTCGGGATTTTTAAGTTAAAATTCAGAATTTTTAAATATAAAAAATTTCTTTTAATTTTAAAACATGATAGAAGTTTCACTTAATTTCACCAAACATAAAAGGATTTCCCTCGTTTTCCTCTTTCATTACTCTTAGAATATGTTTTCAGATACTTAGATTACTAATAATTTTTTTAATATCATATTTCTTGTTAGAAGATTCAGATAAAAAAGCACGCTGTTCCATGCAAATTAATATATGAGATTTCTATAAATTAAAACTAATAAATTTATTTGTTAAAAAAGTCTTTTACCCTTCAACGGAGTATTTTTTTCGGTGATTGTTTTAACACCAAGAAATAAATGAGGTCTTAAAATTTTATTAGAGACTTGATCAGTGATAAAAAAAAAAAATTAACAAAAAAAAACCAAAGTGAAATTTTCCCCGCTCGATTAATCATGATATGTTAAATTTGTAACAAAAATGATATATATACATAAATTTGTAACTCATTGTAGCTACAGTGGGAGGAGTATAGAAACTTTATATATATATATCATTTCTCAATTTGTAATAATCTCTCACTTGTAAATTAAATGCATCCCTTAAAATAGTGTAAATCTCTCAACACTTACAATATGATCTGTTAAACTTAATTGCTACTGACATGAAAAACATGTAACATGAAATGGACACTAATAAAATCTTAATATTATTTTGAAATATTTACAGTGCCACAACAACAGGACACTGATAAAGCCATCCACCTCAAAAACATTGCAAAAGTAACCCACCACTGACCACCGATCTTGCTTTCCCCTCATCTCTCTCTATCTCATTTGAATCCTTATAACAAACCCTAAAAAAAACTTTCTTCCTTAAACCAAATACTATCATCCACAGGCAATAATTTTTCATTTTCTATAGGTACATGCATGTTGATCATCACTTGGCCAAAATCTTGAATGGTCTAAAATTTACATGCTCTTGTTTTTTTTGCATGGCTAGTGATGCTATATCCCCTTATATCACAACCATGGCCCTCTTCTTCTTTCTTCTTCTATTAATCCAATCCACTGCCATTGATCACAAAGAGTCTCACACCACAAGTACTCTTCCTCATTCACTCACCACAAAAAATGGAGGGGCCAAAATGGAATTTGCTACAAGAAAACACAAGACTAAATCAAACACCAACACAGTTCTTCATCAAATTCCTCCATATGGTCGAAAGAGAGAGAGGTTTCGAGCTCGAAGACAGCCATTAATGCCTGGAGGCCAAGCAAAGATCATCAATGCCAGTGCCCATGAAGTCCCAAGTGGTCCAAATCCCATTTCAAATAGGTAATTTACTTAGAAAACATGTATTGTTCATCTTGGTATATATAGTTATTGGGTTTGTTGTTAATGCTTCTTATATATGTTGTTGTTATACAGAGGTAGCTTATAATTATTAATCACCTTTTATTTATTTATTTGAATTTTGTTCTACTACATGATCAATGTAATATCACTACAGTTAATTTTTATGATTATAATTTTGAAAGAGATAGAACATAGCAAGCTACCAACCAATCATTCAACCATGAGGATGTATATGAGATTCTAATCATCATCATCTTTTCTTTCTTTCTTTCTTTTGATGATATTCATAATTATTTCACATTCATTCAAAGCAGCCTGTAGCTAGTATTATTGTTCATAATTTTGTTTTTTCTTTGTTTTTTTGGGTGGTTAATGCCCTTTCTGTTGAACTTCATAATTCTATATATATTTGCTAACAGGACCACCTAATTTTCCAAAAAGTGCTTATCCCAATCACTAGATTTTTTTTTTATTTTTTATTATCAATTAAATCACAAAGACAAGAGATTAATTACTAGGTTTATTAATTAGTTAAATGGAAGAAACAAATGGTTTTCTCATTATTATTATTATTATTAATTAGTTAAATTGAGCACAAGTCTTTCTCGGTTACCTTAGAATGCCTATTTACTACTTTGAGGAAGGTTATTTATGCTTATTTTCTGCCAACAACAAGTGGTTCCCCTAAGACTTGGATCAATAACACCCATGCAGTAGCAACACTGAGTGGTTCGTAATGAATGTTATTTTCTGGTTTATAAATATTATATTTCCTGGACATTTCTAATTATAAAACCTAGCTAAGCGATCCTACTCACATCAGACCTTTTTGTGTGTGTATTAGTCGGTAAATTTTAAAATAAATGTGTGTATTTGTTATGTATGATTCTACAATTAAGTTTAAAATATATTCATATTTCGATTCCTCATTCCTACTATAGTTTACCATTCATGTTATGAGTACATACATGTACCATTAAAGTGTTAAGCAAAGGGAATTTAGGGATTCAATGACAAAAACATCATCCCATATTTACTAAATTTCCAAATCTTAGCCCGTAATCTTATAGCCAAAAAAAAAAAAAAAAAAAAAAAAGAGTGTGAGGTGAGAGACATAATGATGCTAAAAAGTAAGTGGGTTTGGGCCTTTTGTTGAAGACGAGAATGAATTGTAATTATGAAAGGGAAAAGAGAATGCCCAAGACTCCATTTGTATTCGTGTAAAGTCACAAGGACCTAAGCATCCAAAGCAATGTTGAATGGTCACTTTCCATCTGCCTTAATTTTCCAAATTAGCCCTTGTTTTCTTATGGTAACTTACATTTCTGTCCTTCTGTTTTTTTTTTTTTTTCCTTTTAAAAGCTGAATCATATAAAGTGTAAACTGTCCTCTATCTATGTCCTCTTCTTCCTTCTTCAATGTTTTATCCTCTTGTTTTTGGTACCATTTATTGTTGGTTTACTTATGGAATTACTATGCATTTTAAAAAAGCTTCATGATAGTTAAGAAGAATTGCGGTTTAGTATTGATTTGAGTTATGCTGAGTTTTTTTTTTTTTTCAAAAAAAAATAATTTTCTATTGCATATGTATTTTTAATAATATATGATTAAGATTTAATTACATATAAATTCTTATTTAAATAATTTTTTATTATAATTTGTAAAAAAACTCAATACAAAGTTTCAATCTATATCTAATTAGGAATTGATAAAATTTTCAATTATGATAATTTTTTTTTTAATATTCATATACTAAAACTTCTTAAATCAAATATGTTGTGGCGTAGTTGAATTATTAAGCTCGTAGCTAACCAAATCACTAACACACACAAGAGACTCCATTCTCTCTCAAAGGGAGGTGGTTTAATAAAGTATGTATAATTCCCTTTAGAAACTTAAGATATACAAATCTCACTAAAAAAAAATCTCAATTTATCGACTAAATTTACTAACGGAAAATTTTCCTTTGACAATTACTGATGGATTACCGATGTTTATTAAAAAAAAATGTAATGATAGAAAATCGGTCAGTAATTTAACGATATAAGAAATCCATTGTTAAATAAGGCGCCAAAAATTGGTGCCACGCTTTAACAACATAATATTGTTGGGATTTGTATGCCCGACAAGCAAATATGTTCGAAACATGACTGATTAATAAATTTGTGATTCTATTTTATTCCATGTATGCATTTTGATTTGCTTTATAAAATTCATGAAAATTCCGTGATTATTTATGTAGCTTTAAATTAAACACATATGTATATGTAAAAAGTTACATACATATATGCATGGATAAAATTTAAAGAGTAATAATCAAAATTTGTCCATGACTATGATTTGATGTTGGGAATCTTCAAATCCAAAGTCATAAATACAGTTCATTCCATTATGAATGATATAGTTCTATCCAGACTATATTATGTAGAGACATAAAAATGAATGTATTTTATATAATAAGATTATATTGGACAGGACCCAATAAAATTGAAAAGTTCTAATAATTCCGTTAAATATAGAACATCAATTTTATCATAATGATGGTCATATATGTGATAATCTTAATTCATTATATTTAGCAGACTCATATATCATATTAATTTATTCTTTAATTTACTCGGTATGGTTTTGTATTTATTACATTTCGTAAACCTTGTATTTTGGGAATGAGTTGAATGAATAGCTGAGAATGCTAACCTGATATAATGAAATCCGTTCATAAGATTCCATTGTTTGTTAGTTCATGACCTGAACGATTAGCGCGCAAATTCATAAAAGTTATGAATTAATTGTTCACTTGAGAACTAATGGAAGTCAATGATAAAGATGTAATTGGAGAGGTTAATGGATTTTTTATACCTAGCTCCTTTACGAATCTCTTATGGAGGATCATTGTATAGGTAATGACTATATCAATGGACGAATACTTTGAGTAATTAATTCTATAATTCTGAGAGTGCAATTCTGGGTATTTAGTGGAGTTACTCCAGAATTAATAATTTCGTTTGATTAATAAAAGAGTTTATAATTAATCGACGGAATTATTGGAGCTTAGAATTATAGGTACATCGGTCCCCTCGTCGTCTTCTATCACTGTTCGAACGATTATAATTACGAAGAAAAATAGTTGGGAATTATTTAAAATAATTATGGATTATTTTACACTCTAATTATTCCATAAAGCTCTTGTTTAGAAATTATGACAAATGTTGTCCTAATATATTTATTAATAGATAATGTATCTATTTATTAATTTATGAAAATTAATATTTAATTAATTTGATTAATTAAATTTTAATTTAAAAATATAATATTTCAAAATTTGAAATTTTGATAATTTATTTTAATGAATTATCTTTGATAAATTATGAGATAAATATTGAAGGATTTTATTTTGATTTTTTTGAAAATTAAAATTAAATCCTTGAATGGATTTGTTTGATAAATTTGATTTGATCAAAAAGTTTATCATAAAGAAACAAAATCCTCGTTATAAAACAAAAAAGAAAACGTGAGCTGAGAGGTTTTTTTTATGGGATTGAGATTTTGATCAAAATCAAATAGCAACAACAAATCCTAGAAAAAAAAAAAAGAATAAAAAACGTGTGTGCTGTGGTTTTTTGTTTTTGAAGAATATCACTTTTGATCAAAAACAAGAGAACAACAAGAAACAAAAACAGAGGCTGAAGAGAGAAAATAAAGGAAAATAGTTTTCTTTTATTTTTCTTAAGTTTGATTTTGAGAAAATCAAAAGGAAACAGCATCCATGATTCGTCTCATGTGCTGAGTACACGGATCCTTAATAAATTAGAGTATTCTTCGCAGTGTTCTAAAACGCGCTAGGCGCTAGTCGGGCGGCGACCCAGCGCCTAGCGCCTAGGGCGCCTAGGCGGGGCCTAGACAATTAATCGGCAGACAGTTAAAGATATAATATTTTCCAACATCATAATTCATAAATAATCCAAATCATATAAATTCAATCAAAATGTAATAAACATAAAACCATTAATCAAACTCAATAAACCATATAATGATATAAAATATCATTTAATTAAGTTCATGTTCATCATCCTCTAACAAAGTTAAACTACACTAAATATCTAATTCTTCATCTAATTCGATCTCATCATCCTTGGGTTCTTCATCAGAATCAAAATCATCTTCATCAAGTTCTCTATATTCAACATTTCTAGCACTTTTTCGAGGTTGTAATATGTCATCGGCACCAGATGCTTCTCCAACCATCCTCCAAGTAAGCCCCGAACCGGGCTCTACTTCTTCATCATCACCAGAGTCACCACCCTCAACAATCCATCCTTGTGCATTAGTAGCATTTTTGGCTTCTAATACATCCACTTTCAAATCCCTCTCCCTTTTGCGCTTGTTCTTCAACTTGGCATTAAAGGAAATATAGACAAGATTGTTTAATCGATTCACATCTAGTCTATTCCTTTTCTTCGTGTGAATCTACATAAATAATTTAAATAAATCAATTAATATTAATAATTA
The DNA here is from genome assembly GCA_019454045.1 of Zanthoxylum bungeanum. Lineage (NCBI taxonomy): Eukaryota > Viridiplantae > Streptophyta > Magnoliopsida > Sapindales > Rutaceae > Zanthoxylum > Zanthoxylum bungeanum. The sequence goes on from SKCR01009429.1 coordinate 74,889, forward strand.
CAAAATAAAATAATAAAAAACATAGCTAATGTTAAATATTTACCCCCTCAAAAGTGCTCCAATTTCGTTCGCACCCGGATGAACTAGTGGTTAATGACAGTATCTTTTTTGCCACTTTTAGCAAGTTCGGTGTATGATGTCCATATGTACGCCACCATGAAACTACAAATGAACATAAATAGTTTGAATGAAATATAAGATTTTTATATATTTTAAAAAAAAAATCAAATGAATATTTTGTTTTTACCTGGATTAAAAATATCAATCGATACTCGACATGCTTTGAGCCCCACTTCTTTACCAAAAGCTTCATCTTATTCCTTGTACGAAGCCAACTCCTCATTTATCACCTTACTCTGCATGTCAATATCATTGGGGAAGAAAGCCTCCACAACCGTAAATACTTCATCTATTACTTTCACATCGTACTCAATACTTGAATCCTTATAGTAGTAGTAAGTAAGGGTGGCAATGGGCCGGGCCGGGCCCGAGCCCGGCCAACAAAAAAAAAGCCCGGGCCCGGGCTTTTTTTGGGCCCGAATTTTTAAAAAAAAATTTTTAAAAATTAAAAATATATAAATATAAAATATATTTACACTATATACAAAGACAATTTATAAATAAATCACAAGTTTCATTGATAAATTAACAATTTAAATTCTAAAAATAAATAAAAATGATATAAACATATTAAAAAAATATATATATTTATGTTTTTTTTTTTTTTTTTTAATTTTGGCCCGGGCCGGGCCGGGCCCGGGCCAAAATAGGAAAGCTCGGCCAGGGCCCGGGCCCGAGTCGGGCTTTCGTTTTAAGGCTCGGCCCGGGCTTTTTCCACCACGGGCCGGGCCAAAGCCCGTCGGGCCGACCGGGCCGGGCCGGGCCGCGGGCTAAACTGCCACCCTTAGTAGTAAGGATTCAAAAGATAAGCAACACAATGTAATGGAGTATCAAGCCGCCCTTCAATTTTACTATCAATAATCTCCAAGATTGGACGATAATTACTCTCAATATTGTTCAATGCATCCTTGATCTCTTCTTTTGCATTCTTTAGCTCTCCATAAACAAACCCCATGGATGGCTTTCTATCCCCATCAACTAATCGAAGCACCCTCACCAAAGGTGCAAACACCTTCAAACATTGGGTCACCCCATTCCAAAAAACGACACTCATCACCGTGGCAAATGCAGCTTTCCCTTTAGCTTGCTTCGACCATATGCACTCATCCCATTCCGTGCTAGCAAACATGGTTCGCAAACTTTCTTTTTTCTCGATCAAACTTTGTAAGGATAAGAAAGCTGAAGCAAACCTAGTTACTCCCGGTCTGACTATGTCTCTCTGTTTTGTAAACGATCTCATCATGGACAAAGACTTGTGATGGGCATACACGAAAATGGTGAAAGACTTGGCACTATCAATGGTTTTCTTGTATCTCGGCAATTTCCCAATACTTTCAAGCATTAGGTTGATGGTGTGAGTAGCACATGAACTCTAAAAAATATTTGGCATCTTCGCCTTCAACAACTTTTCCGCGACCATATTGTTCGAGGCATTGTCTGTTACAACTTGAACCACATTTTCCGCCCCCACTTGTTCAATGCTCGTCATCACATACTCATAAATGTGCTCCGCAGTATGCGCCACATCAGAACTTTCGAACTTTCCTTGGAAGAAAGAAAAGTGGTGCCTATTGTGCAATTAACGCACAAATTCATTATGCTTCTCCTTTTCCTATCACTCCAAGCATCTGTCATGATTGAACACCCGTTCTATATCCACTCCTTCTCATGTAGTTTCAAGAAATCTTTAACACTTGCAACTTCCTCTTTCAACAATGGCTCCCTCAACTCATATTGGCTAGGACCTCTGAAACCCGGTCCAAATTGACCAACTGCTTCCATCATCGCTATCCAACTGTCATTGTCAATAGCATTGAAAGGAATACCGGATTCATACACCCACTTAGCAACAAATCGCTTGACATTATGTGTCTTCTCTTTAAATAATGCTTCATTAATATTTTGTTGCCTCATTGTTTTACCATCACTAGTTGAAGAATCAGGAGGGGTTGCCACTGTCCACCTAGCTAAAGGGCCGCGATGTCGTGGGGGTCTTGAATCTAACCCTTCTTCTATTTCACGAATTTCTTCTTCTTCTCCATCTCCCCCAATATTAACTCATTGTCTTATCTCACTAACATGTCTGTCTTTTCTTTTCTTTTTATTCCTTGCCTCCAAAATGGTTTGTCTACACTTCTCTTGATCTTCTTTACTAGACTTTGGACATTTTGCAACATTCCCCGATATATGCCCAATATGTTCTTTCATTCGGTAAACTCCTCCGGAAAATTTTTTTGAACACAACTTGCATTTCACTTTATCCAAGTTATTCGGATCCACTAAAGCCCCATACTCCCATCCAACATCATTTGAATTCCGTTTAAGAACGGCACTACACTCTGAATTAGAAGCCGCGGAAGAAGAAGCCATTAACCATACTAAGAAGAATGAATCACAATTTAATTAATATTAATGGTAATTCAGTAGCATTTTCAATAATTATGAGCCTATCACTTATCCAATTGATGGAGGCAAAAAGAAGTCTAAATCAATAAGATTAAAATTCCCATGATAGTACCAAAATGGATCACTCGGAATCACGTTTTGATTCACAAGTCTTAAGTTGACCGAAAACTAATTAGAATTGATTATTGTAAGACATAATCAAGTACCCTTTTGCCAACATTGAATAGAGAACACTAAGTTTTACCATAACCAGTGTTCGAAAATGCGCCGCCTAGGCGCGCCTAGGCGGCGCGTAAACACTAATTACGAAGAATTTCTTCGTAATTATTTTCACGCCCACACGTGCCGTTGGAGGTGAGGAGATAAGTCGAGGAAGATCGTGGTTCAAAGAATCGATTTACAAAAATATCCAGATCTGCAGTTATATTTCCGATTTTAGTTTTAAATATTTATGTTATTAATATACTAGAAAATACGGATCCGGTTTTTATTGTTCATGTAATAAATAATTTTTTTTTCCTGTTACTGAACATGTTTTCCACTGCGCATGAACTCTGAAAACCAACAAATGGTATCATGAGCGGTCGTATTTATTCTAGTATATTAATAAGAATGATTTATTGTAAATCATTTTAATATGTATGTAAAAGAGTAGGCTATGCATTTTTTTTATGAATTATCATGTGATGGTGAATGTATGGATATTAATCGTCAATTATATGATTGACCTTGGGTTAGGATTTTAATTTTTTGTTTTATATATTGGATATGTAAACCCAAAATTAAATGGGTATTTTTTTCCTGTAATTGTAATTTATGTAATTGTTCGAGATCAAGATCAAGCCAAAAAGACGATGGACGGACGAAGACTCTTTTTATAAAATATAATTAATATTTCCAGAATTTTTTTCTGCACTGTGCAGACTGCTGCACGAGCAGCAGCCTCGCTGCTGCACAGTACGACAGTTTGACTGCCCACTTTGCGGCAGTGAATTAAAAAAAAAGTTTTTTTTTTTTTGGTGAAAGTCACTTGGAAATTTAATTATATTTGTTACAATTTTGAGATTAATGTAATTTTATTTTGTTTGGTTGTAATTTTAGAAATACCCAAATTGTCAACCCGGTTAATATCCAATTTATTTATTTTGTGTGAATTATAAAATGTTTATTCTCATGCATATTTTAAATGACATATAAAATTAGCACAATGCCTACTCTTGCATTATAACATGCCATACATACATGTGCATTTTCATAAATTTATTTATGATAGTAAATAGTTTATAATTTGATTACAAACTATTTTAGTTTTTTTTATCGATTAGTCGATTAAATAAAATTTGTGAATTAATATTTTATAGTAATATAGATTAGTGAACTTAATTATTGAATTTGATAATGCATCGGCTAATATGTTAGACAGTAATGACCCATAGCGTCACTATTTTGTAAATGATATTGTATTATTGTACAAAATTAACTATGTAGTAATGAAATTGCCTTTTACCGTTTTGTAATTTATTTACTTTGATATATAAATGGTAAAAGTCCCTATGATTAATTCCGGATTGAGATGATATGAGACAGTATCAATCCATAAAGTTTAATCATTAAATATCCCTAGTCGTAGTATTATCGAGATTGGACATCGATAATGCGGAATAGACTAGTACTGCACTTGTGCGTGTTGTGAGGGCACAACAGCATAGTTCTCATATATTTGAGTATTGGATACTTATGCAAGTGCGGTAGGAGGTTGTGTTTTACCGATGGTACGGAAAACAGCTTCGCTCCGGATAGACCCCGCGGAATCCCATTGGTAGTATGTCTGCGTGTCTATGGGAGTCCGCTTCAGGGTAGGTGCATATGGTCTTAACCTGAGACTTGCATCGCTAGTACTTGCGACAATCGGTAGACTTTAGTTTTGGTCGTCCAGGGCTTTAACAGGTTCTGTGTACACCTCTTCTAGGTTTATCGGGAATCGTAGTGTATTGGGTGTGATGTCAAGACGGAAGTATCACTTCAGACATATGGAGATGATGATCGCGCAGGATACAGAACTAGTACTCTATAATGGTTGCAACCATCGGGATAATATGACAAGGTCAGGATTATCCGATTCAAAGAGACTAGTTGCTTGATGTCCGATATATGTATCGTACGGGGCAGACACATCTCCAGCCCCAGGCCTTACATGTGATCATCCGATACTGGATCAGTATACACTATACTACGGTATACTACGCCTGTTATAGATCTTATATTCCAGTAAGAATATTTCTAGAGAATTGGGTAGACATGGCGTTTTGCTAGAGGCTAACCTTGTCTTGTAAATCGGTAAAAACGTAGTACTTGGTACGTACGTGTTCGGATAGTTCGACAACCGGATTTACTGCCAACATATCTAGAGGTCTCTTGGGTCGCTTCCCGAAGATTCACCAATGACGTATGATTCGAACTCAATTAATCTTGGATTAATTGCGGAGAGACTTTATCTTGGATAAAGTACTATTCAAAGAGAGAGAAGATTAATTTAGAATTAATCGTTAAAATTATTATATTCGATATAATAATCGAAATTCGATTTCGACGCGAAATTAAAATTAGATTTTAATTCGGGCAAACGAGTTAATTTAGAATTAATTCGTTAGCGACGTAAATAATAATTTCGCTAGGCGCAATTATTTATTTAAATTCGATTTAATTAACGTCGCGACGAAAGTTCGGTATTTCGGAAATATCGAACCCGAACGCGTGAGTGCGCGTGGGCCCACTTTCATTTGGTTGTGTGGGGCCCACATGACACATGTCATTTTATGCATTATTTAATTGTTAATACATTGCATGGTGATAGTGTACAATACACTCAATGGTTTTGCATGGAGTTTGAGTGTTTGACACTCTAAGCCATTGCATGATTTGTGTCATAAGTTTATTATTAATTTAATAAATATTATGGCATAAATATAAATTGATTTTTGTGACAAAATCAAAAACACTCTTCCTCTCCCTCTCATGACCGAAACTTCACTGCAGTTTTGGCTTTCCTTTTTTCTTTCCATTTTCTAAGAACTTTGTGAAGAAAGTGTATAAGTTTAGAACTTTAATACACATCTTTGGCTAGCACCATCAAGGGATCATACAAAGGTGTTATGGGAAACTAATCTTTGAGCTTGGAGTGATCAACAAAGCTTGGAGCTTCTTTTTCTTACCTTGGCCGAATCATCCAAAGCACAAAAGAGGTGGTTTCATTTCATCAACGCATCCGCATTCCGATCTTTGTGAGTATGATTCCGCCATACTTCATTATTGTTCATTCATTTATATATATTTGTTTGCTCTTTTGATCTTGGGACATGGATTAGAATTTCCAACAATGGTATCATTGAGCTTAAATGAGCATGAAAATATATTAGGGTAATATTTGGGCAAAATTGATTGAAGCATGATTTGATGATTTTGATTGATTAAGTATGCTTAAATGTATGTTACATTATGTTATACATTATCAATTTCATGAAAAATAAATTGGATTAATTTTCCCCCTTGGAGAGGCTTGGCCGAATACTACCTAGACCATGGAGATGATGATTTGTTGTTTATAAGATCATTGGATGACTTTAAACGAACATAAAATGACGATTTGTGATTCGATTGGATTGAAAACGAAATCGGTAATTTTTCATCACCTTGGCCGAATGCATGGAAGAAGATTAGGGACTTGATTTTTTGATTAAATAATGTTGGACATGTATTTAAGATAAAAATATGATTAATGGATTAATTTGATATTTTGGAAATATTGATTTAAAGGATTAATCATGAATTACACTTTAATTAATTAAGTTATAAAATTTGGAATTTTAAAATTTGATTAATTGGGCTTAATTTTGAATTGGGCCTAAAACTATTATATTTGGACATAATGGGCTTGGTTGGACCAAGTAGGTTTGGGCAAATTGGATTGGATCCAAAATGGGCCTAAATCACTCCATTAAGTCCAAATGTAATAAATGGGCTTTTATGTTTAATTGGGCCTTATGGGCTTGATATTGATTTTTATGGCAAATGAGGGTGATTCCTTATTGGGCTTGGAAATTGGGTTTGACCCACATTGACCAAGGCCCAAGCCTAATGAAATCAATTGAAAGCCCATCGGACTTTAATTAAACGGACATTGGATGTTGATTGGGCTTTGAGACCCGATAGAATTAGATTTGGAATCTAAGTCATAAAAGCACAATAAAAGTGTAAATATTTAATTTGGAATTAAATATAAGGATTAGTATTGAATACGACTTAAATTGGATTTGACGAGTAGTTCGATATAATTCGTGAATTCATACTATAAGTATTTATTCTCAAATTGAGTTGGACTCGCGCAAATGCAAACAATTGTTTGAACATTGTATTGTCACCTAATTAAAGACTAATTAATTGGATTTGATTGGTTGTATAACATGCCTTGAATGAATGAATGTGGATGTAATGTATGAATAGTGTATATCGGATGGATATTAGAAGGGAAGGGTAATTTTAGAAATTATTGTAAATTTAGAATTTATAAATTGGACCTGCGTGTCCAGCCTTTCTCTTATTATCTCTTTTTATTCTCTTCTCACCTAATTCCCCTCAATGTAAATGAGGTTTCTCTTATTGTATTATGTAATTGGGTAGAAGTAGAATAGTGCTAGCCGGGGAGAGGAAAGGGAGTGATTTGTTCTAGGAACAAATTGTTATATATCCATCCGCATATCACTATTATTTTACTTTACGCGCTTTATGATGTTTTAGAAGCATGCTTAAGGGTGTATGATGATGAGACCTAACAAAGATAAATTAATTGGTTGCCAATTACCGGAAAATCCCTCAAACAATATTAAGCGATTTTCCTTCCGTTGAGTGATTCTTTCTCAAGATCCGAAATTGGCATTGGTTGTTGGCCAAAGTCAAGACCTTTGTCAATTGAGGATGTGTTTGAATCATGAGAGTTTTGTTCCATATCGGTGTCTTGTCCAAGTTGTGATTTGTTGGCCAAAGTCAAGATCACTTCTTGTCCATCGACATTGATTACGAAACTTTCCATGTCAATGGGTCCCGCTTAACTGGAATCATTAAGTTTGTTGTGCCAAAGCCAAGACTTAGTTGATTCAGAGGAAATGGTTAGGAAAATGTATTGGATACATTGACATATGTATTAGATATATATGTTTCGGACTTGGATGTCCACCTACCGGATCTAGGAATTGGATGGGATCCAATTGATCTTCGAGATCTACCTAGTTAAATATCATACAACTTGTTGGCCAAAGTCAAGGTTGTGTGTTATTTAACGGGATCCTAGCCCACTAGGAAATTGGATTTCCCGAGTACTCGACAGAGGGTTAGAGACTTGAAGAAAATAGTGGGAGGCTAGTATTGAATTTGCAATTTCATTCAGATACTTAGCTTTACGCGCTTACAAAATTTATTTCGTCAATATTTTAACATTAGTTGGACTAATAAAATGTTATTTTTCTTGTAACAGTTTGACTGTACCCATATATCGTTAACTAGATAGTTGGACTATCGTAGTTAAGATGGCAAACAAAGGAAATGTCCGAGACATAATCATGGGTGATAATGTATTTAAGGGCACGAACTTTGCTGACTGGGAAATGAACCTGAGGATAGTCCTTGGGGCAGAGAGGCTGTTGTACACCATACAGAGACCTCTCGGGCCGAGGCCCACTGAGCCACTTGAGCTGGAGTTATGGAGAACTCATAGCGATGATTGTGACACAACTCAGTCGATCATGCTTGCTTCCATGACTCAACACTTTCGTCGCCAGAATAGGGACTTGGATCCTTATAATATGATGGCTAGCTGACTAAAGGATCTTCACCGCACTAATAAGCGGATGGAGAGGTATGAGTTGGTGAAGAAACTCTTTCGCTCCCGTATGACTGATGGCGCTTCAGTTGAGGCCCACGGGACTCAAATGATAGCTGACATTGATGAGCTGGCCAAGATGGGAATAGTCTTGGAGGCTGAGCTGACTGTAGACATGCTTTTACAGTCACTTCCCGATACTTGGAAGCAGATTGTCATCAACTACAAGTTGATGGATACGGACGATACTCTTGGAGAGCTATTGTCCATTCTTAAGGAGTCAGAGAAAGAGCTTCTTAAAGGCAACAAGCGCGAGGCGCACTTTGCATCGACCTCTCAGACGTCAAGGGCTGGGCCCAAGGCAACTGGAGGGGTGAAAAAAAGAAGAAGCGTAAGAACAAGGGCAAGGCCAAGATGCCGATGGCTTCTGGGAAGCCGAGGAACAAGTCACAAGAAATATGCCTTAACTGCGGCAAAAGAGGTCACTGGAAGCGTGACTGCGCGCATGAACAAGGCGATCAGAAGGGAGATCAAGGCGGGCAAGGCACCGACCTCTGGTATGTTTGTTATTGAAATAAACATGGCTACTTCTAGTTTTAAAATTGGATTTTTGATTCTGGTTGTGGTTCTCATATATGTACTGATGTGCAGGATCTGCAGAACAGCAGGACTCTGGCTTCAGGGGAGATTGATCTACGAGGTTGGAAACGGAACTCCTGTTGCTGTTTTGGCCGTGGGCACTTTTGTATTAGAACTGCCCTCGGGGCATGTACTTAAACTAAATGACTGTTATTATGTACCTAGTTTGACTAGGAATTTATATCTGTATCTTTGTTAACCCGAAATAGGTACACTTTTGTATTTAGAAACACTGGGTGTTATTTATATAAAAATGATGCAGAAATATGCACTGCAGTTGCAAATAATGGTCTTTATATTTTGAATATAAATGAATCTCCTACATATAAATTAACAAACAAAAGGCTTAAAAGAGAGTGATCCAAATGATGAAACTTATATGTGGCATTGTCGTCTGGGACACATTAACAAGACTCGCATATCCACACTTTCGAAGAGTGGGTACTTGGACGGATTTGATCCAAATTCATATGACGTCTGCGAATCTTGCTTATTAGGCAAAATGCCTAAATCACCTTTTAGCGGTAAAGGTGAACGTGCCACTGAACTGTTAGCCCTCGTTCATAGTGACGTTTGTGGGCCCATGTCTAGCCAGGCTTAGAGGTGGATATCGATACTTCGTAACCTTTACCGATGATGCATCACGTTACGGTTATGTGTATCTAATGACGCACAAGTCGGAAACTTTTGAGAAATTCAAAGAGTTTCGACACGAAGTTGAAAAACAAACAGGCAAGAGTATTAAGACATTACGGTCGGACCGTGGTGGCGAATACTTAAGTAATGAGTTTCAAGATTACCTGAAAGAATATGGTATTCTTTCACAGTGGACTCCTCCTGGAACACCACAATTAAATGGTGTGTCCGAACGGAGAAACCGTACCTTGTTGGACATGGTAAGGTCGATGATGAGTCGCACTGAGCTGCCAATTTCCTTCTGGGGATATGCATTAAACAGTGCAGTTCTTATTTTGAATAAGGTTCCGTCAAAGTCTGTTGAACAGACACCATATGAGATATGGACAGGTAAGAAACCGGGTTTCTCATTCCTGAAGATTTGGGGTTGCTGGGCATACGTTAAACGTTTGGAAGGTACCAAACTTGAACCCAAATCAGATAAATGCCTATTCGTTGGATATCCTAGGGAAACCAAAGGATATTACTTCTATCACCCACAAGAGAACAAAGTATTTGTTGCTCTACATGCGGTTTTCCTTGAGAAGGAATTCCTAAATGCAGTGTTTAGTGGGAAGAAAGTAGAACTCGATGAAAGTCGTAGTGATACTGTTCTTGGCAATGAATTATCAACGGAACATGAACAGTCCATCTGGGATGAGACTGAACCACAATCTTCAAATACACAAGGACCGCGTAGGTCGGAGAGAGTCAGGGTAATACCTGAGAGGTATGGATTCCTGATCTCACCTCATGTAGATATTAATCTTATTGAGGATATGAACCGGCTACGTATGAGGAAGCGATACAAGGTATCGAATCCGCTTTATGGCAAGAAGCCATGAAGGCCGAAATGGATTCCATGTATACCAACCAAGTTTGGACACTGGTTGATGCACCAGAAGGCGTAAAGCCTATCGGATGCAAATGGGTCTTCAAGAAGAAGACTGACATGGATGGCAACGTACAAACGTACAAAGCTAGGCTTGTAGCGAAGGGATATCGTCAACGACTTGGAGTTGATTATGACGAAACCTTCTCACCCGTTGCCATGATTAAATCCATTCGGATAATGCTTGCAATAGCTGCATATTACGATTACGAAATATGGCAGATGGACGTTAAAACCGCTTTCCTTAACGGAAACCTTTCGGAGGATGTTTATATGCAACAGCCTGACGGTTTTATCGTACCTAGACTTGCAAACAAGGTTTGTAAGTTAAATCGGTCCATTTATGGACTGAAGCAAGCATCGCGGTCATGGAACCAACGTTTTGATGAGATCATAAAAGAATATGATTTCATTCAAAACGAAGATGACCCTTGTGTATATAAGAAGGTTAGTGGGAGTGCACTGACTTTTATTGTCCTTTATGTCGATGATGTATTGCTTATCGGCAATGACATTCCCATGTTAACGTCGGTGAAAGCTTGGCTTTCATTGAAATTCTCCATGAAAGATCTGGGAGAAGCAGCTTTTATTCTAGGAATAAAGATCTACCGGGATAGATCTAGAAAGCTACTTGGACTCTCCCAGAGTACATATATTGATAAAGTGTTGAAGAGATTCAACATGGATCAGTCCAAGAGGGGACTGTTACCAATATCACATGGCGTCTATCTATCTAGGGACATGTGTCCTAAAACACAAGATGAGAGAGACAACATGAGTCGGACTCCGTTCGCCTCGGCAGTCGGATCGATCATGTATGCCATGATATGTACACGACCTGATGTGTCCCATGCTTTGAGCATGTGCAGTCGATATCAGGCCGATCCAGGTAAAGATCACTGGATGGCGGTTAAGAGTATCCTTAAGTATCTTAACAGAACTAAGGATGCTTTCTTAATCTATGGAGATGGAGAACTTGAGGTATCTGGGTATACCGATGCAAGTTTCCAAACCGACAGAGACGACTTTAAGTCGCAATCTGGGTACATATTTTGTTTGAATACGGAGCAGTGAGCTGGAAATCTTCCAAGCAAGATACTGTTGCCGATTCAACAACTGAAGCGGAGTACATTGCAGCAGCTGAAGCAGCAAAAGAGGCAGTTTGGATCCGTAAATTCCTAATTGGATTAGGAGTAGTTCCGTTAGCAGCTGAGCCCGTTCCATTGTATTGTGACAATAGCGGGGCTATAGCACAGGCTAAGGAACCAAGGTCTCATCAACGATCCAAACATGTTCTTCGACGATTCCATCTGATTCGAGAGATCATACATCGTGGCGATGTGATGTGAAGATCGAAAAGATCGCATCAGAGGATAATATTGCAGATCCGCTGACGAAGGCTATTCCTCGGGAAAAGTTTGAGCGACATGTACATAGTTCAGGTATTAGATGCTTGAGTGACTGGCTATAGGCCAAGTGGGAGATTGTTAGACAGTAATGACCCATAGCGTCACTATTTTGTAAATGATATTGTATTATTGTACAAAATTAACTATGTAGTAATGAAATTGCCTTTTACCGTTTTGTAATTTATTTACTTTGATATATAAATGGTAAAAGTCCCTATGATTAATTCCGGATTGAGATGATATGAGACAGTATCAATCCATAAAGGTTTAATCATTAAATATCCCTAGTCGTAGTATTATCGAGATTGGACATCGATAATGCGGAATAGACTAGTACTGCACTTGTGCGTGTTGTGAGGGCACAACAGCATAGTTCTCATATATTTGAGTATTGGATACTTATGCAAGTGCGGTAGGAGGTAGGAGGTTTGTTTTACCGATGGTACGGAAAACAGCTTCGCTCTGGATAGACCCCGCGGAATCCCATTGGTAGTATGTCTGCGTGTCTATGGGAGTCCGCTTCAGGGTAGGTGCATATGGTCTTAACCTGAGACTTGCATCGCTAGTACTTGCGACAATCGGTAGACTTTAGTTTTGGTCGTCCAGGGCTTTAACAGGTTCTGTGTACACCTCTTCTAGGTTTATCGGGAATCGTAGTGTATTGGGTGTGATGTCAAGACGGAAGTATCACTTCAGACATATGGAGATGATGATCGCGCAGGATACAGAACTAGTACTCTATAATGGTTGCAACCATCGGGATAATATGACAAGGTCAGGATTATCCGATTCAAAGAGACTAGTTTCTTGATGTCCGATATATGTATCGTACGGGGCAGACACATCTCCAGCCCCAGGCCTTACATGTGATCATCCGATACTGGATCAGTATACACTATACTACGGTATACTACGCCTGTTATAGATCTTATATTCCAGTAAGAATATTTCTAGAGAATGGGTAGACATGGCGTTTTGCTAGAGGCTAACCTTGTCTTGTAAATCGGTAAAAACGTAGTACTTGGTACGTACGTGTTCGGATAGTTCGACAACGGATTTACTGCCAACATATCTAGAGGTCTCTTGGGTCGCTTCCCGAAGATTCACCAATGACGTATGATTCGAACTCAATAATCTTGGATTAATTGCGGAGAGACTTTATCTTGGATAAAGTACTATTCACAAGAGAGAGAAAGATTAATTTGGAATTAATCGTTAAAATTATTATATTCGATATAATAATCGAAATTCGATTTCGACGCGAAATTAAAATTAGATTTTAATTCGGGCAAACGAGTTAATTTAGAATTAATTCGTTAGCGACGTAAATAATAATTTCGCTAGGCGCAATTATTTATTTAAATTCGATTTAATTAACGTCGCGACGAAAGTTCGGTATTTCGGAAATATCGAACCCGAACGCGTGAGTGCGCGTGGGCCCACTTTCATTTGGGTTGTGTGGGGCCCACATGACACATGTCATTTTATGCATTATTTAATTGTTAATACATTGCATGGTGATAGTGTACAATACACTCAATGGTTTTGCATGGAGTTTGAGTGTTTGACACTCTAAGCCATTGCATGATTTGTGTCATAAGTTTATTATTAATTTAATAAATATTATGGCATAAATATAAATTGATTTTTGTGACAAAATCATAACACTCTTCCTCTCCCTCTCATGACCGAAAACTTACTGCAGTTTTGGCTCTCCATTTTTCTTCCATTTTCTTAAGAACTTTGTGAAGAAAGTGTATAAGTTTAGAATTTAATACACATCTTTGGCTAGCACCATCAAGGGATCATACAAAGGTGTTATGGGAAACTAATCTTTGAGCTTGGAGTGATCAACAAAGCTTGGAGCTTCTTTTTCTTACCTTGGCCGAATCATCCAAAGCACAAAGGAGGTGGTTTCATTTCATCAAAGCATCCGCATTCCGATCTTTGTGAGTATGATTCCGCCATACTTCATTATTGTTCATTCATTTATATATATTGTTTGCTCTTTTGATCTTGGGACATGGATTAGAATTTCCAACATAATACCGTAACAATTAATGAACTTAAAGCTATTTGTCAACCAAATAATGGAGGTAAATTTTCATATTCGATGTGCATGTCATATTTGAAATTTATGTGTACAACATGGTTTGAAATCTTTATTTAAACTCTCATATTGCACCCAATAAAAAGGTAATTCCTTTTAATTTGGTTGTATTCTAAAATTGAAGAGAATTATGTTTTTTGTAAACAAAATAGTGTTAGTCGAAAATATTGGCCGTGAGGTTCCAATCGTTGGTTTTACTTATTTTACTACATGAAAATTTTGAATATAAAAATTTATATGTTCATTTGTTGCTCACTATCAAATGATATAGTTTTATATCCCAGTTATTCGGAAGTTTGTTAAAATTTTTGTTTTTTTGAGATTTTAAAAAATTTTAATGATGCTACGAATATCTTAGTGGCGTTTATTATCCAACTTCAAATATTTTTCTCCTTACAAGTCTTGACATTGTTGGGGTAATAGTCGAACCTAATAATAATAGCAATGAATTTGATGATGTTTTTGATAATCCTAACAATATTTTTGATGATCCTAACAATGAATTGGATGATCCTAACAATGTCATTGACGATCCTTTAAATTCAATTAAAAAATATGTTGCATCAATGAGGACAAAAAGACTTAATTATTACCATACCAGTACTTTATCTTGTTGCTTTTGTTTTGTATCCAAGGTTTAAAATTGAAGATTTGGAAAATATTTTGCAAAATGTTTATACTTTATTAGGTGAAAGAATTGTGATTATGGCTTCAATTATTGATAATGTTAGGATAACTTTACTTGATTTATATAATAATTATATTAGTTGATATAATATTCAAATAATTAATACTACGCAATCCATGAATACACCAACTGAACAATCTAAGTTTCCTACTGATAGAAGTTGGTTAATGCAGTGAAGTAAAAAATCAAAGTCCACCGATACCACCACTACTAATTCAGAAATTAATACATATCTAACGAAAAATTTTGAATTTCGCCAAAGTGTTTTGGTAGGTGAGAAATTTCTTATCCTTGATTGGTGACAAAAACATCAAGGATTATTTTCAGTCATTGTGGTGATTGCAAGTCAGGTATTAGCGACACTAGTCTCAATTGTATCTGTTAAGTAGACATTTAATATGGGCGGTAATATTCTTGATGACATAATATCAAGGTTGAAACTGGAGATGTTAGAAGCTGAAACGTGTCTTGACGATTGGTGTGGGGCGGAACATCGTGAACAAGAACATCACTCGGAAACTTTGAAGATTTGTGTGATAACACAGACACAACTGGAACTGAAGTCTCAAGAACCGGACCGCCTTCCTCGGATGACGATGTGACATGATCCAGGCCAACAATAAATCAAAAGACCCATTACAAGTACTAAAAGGGCCAATTACGAAGAAGATGACCAAAAGACTCAGAGAAGCAATGGCGGGATTAGTTCAGAGTTTTATGGCCGACTGCAACAAACAAATAGAGACGCATGTGGGCTTCGATGGAAAGGGCCCAAATCCATTTCACTTGGCCCAAATCAGTTTAGAATAAAGCTTCCTAGGCATTTGAAGACTTAAAAACTTGGTATTTTTGTAATTTCGTATTTAGGGGCATTGTTGTCTTTATGCCTTTAGGGTTTCTTTTGTATCACTATTTAAGCTTTTTTTCTTTTTCATTTTGGGACAATCAACGAAATTTATAAAACTCAAAAGCTTAAAGCTTTGGCTATGGCCGAATTCTTTTAAGGGAGGGATTCCCCTTTTCAAGTTTGAATCGACTTATCTAAGTTTTGGCAAACTTAGTGGCGTCTCCATTGCTAGCAAAACAATACAAGGATTCATCTTAGAGGTTCTCAAGGGCAAGTTCTTTGTGGGTCTTCTTTGTGGCCTTGGAAGGGTTTTGTTTCTACAAAATCATATTCGCGGTTCTTGGGGTTCTGTCTGTTGCTTGGGGTTTGCTTGGATTTCGAATCCAAGTGGGTTTCTTGTCATTTGGTATCAGAGCTCAGGGTTCCAAGGTCTGATTTTTCCTATCTTTTCTTTTGTTTGATTCTGTTTTTATTTTCGTTCTTGTTATTTTCGTTTCAGTTCTTGTTGGATCTTGTTTCTGTTTTCGTTTTGTTTATTTCTGGATCTGATTTTGTTGTGTTTTGCATATCAGTTCATCTTTTATCATTTTCCAGTTCTGGGTTTTTTGTTCTGTTCTTCATATCAGTTCGTCATATATTTTCTGTTCTTTAGCATATGTTGAAGAAATAAGCATGTTCTTTGGTGGCTGTGTGATTTGTTTCTAAAACCCTAGTGAAATTTGAAATCTGACTTTGAAATCAGACCCTGAAATCAGACTCTAAAAACTTAGCCTTTGAAATCTGTCTCTGAAATCAGACCCTAAAGATTAGCCTCTGAAAATCAGACTCTGAAATCAGACCCTGAAAAGTAACCTCTGAAATCAGACCCTGACCAGTAGCCTCTGAAGTCGGACATTGAATAGTAACCTCTGAAATCAGACCATGACCAGTAGCCTCTGAAATCAGACCCTGAAAATTAACCTCTGAAATCAGACACTGACCAGTAGCCTCTGAAATCAGACCCTGACCAAAAGCCTCTGAAATCAGACCCTGACCAAAAGCCTCTGAAATCAGACCCTAAATCAGCCTCTGAAATCAGACCCTAAATCAGCCTCTAAAATCAGAACCTAAATCAGCCTCTGAAATCAGAACCATAGTATCATCATCTGACGTTATCAAAAAAAAAAAAGGGACTTGAGTGATAGTGATCACTTGAGCAGAAAAAAAAAAGTGAAATTTTTTGGTTGAATTTAGTTTGTTCCATATTATCATTTGGGTGTCCGTGAAGGGTATTCCATCAAAATTTCTATAGAGGTGCCAAATTTTCTCCCGAAATTGCATACGACCGTGAATTTGCATGCTTATTTTTTTTCCATTGTGCTAATAGTTTACTTCTTTTTTCTAATTACTCTAGCTTAAGTATTTTTGATTGAGTCTTCGTCATTGCTATTCCTATTCACATTTTGTTTCCGCCTGCCCTATATATATATATATATATATATTATTGGGTCCGTTGTGTTTCATGCTAGCTTGAGGACAACATTTGGTTTTGTATTCTTGGATTGAGTGTGATTTACATTTGAATTGAGGAAGAACTCAAGAGTGGTAAAAGGCAATGATTGTGAGCACAGTATCGGATAAAAGCCAATAGAGTGCAAACACGAGTGGAGTGATATCATTCGAGTGTAAACACGTGAGATTGTGAGGATTTATATATTTGCTTTACTTTCTTGTTATTTCTAATCTGTTTGTTTAGTGTTGAGATGGCAGGTCTAACCACTGATGAAAAGCTTGAGGCTTTGGATAGGAAATTTACAGATATGATGGAGAACATGAATACTGCTTTGGAGAGATTGACCAAGAGTGTAGAGAGCATTCAAACTGCTAGCGGTCCTAGAGCATCACCACCCAGCATATACCACCACCTCAGAATGTACCACCACCTCATAATGTGCCACCTCGACGTGTACCACCACAATATGTACCACCAGATAAAGAGGAAGCTGAAAATGAGTTTTATGATTCTGATGGTCTTGATGATGTGGAGGAGAGATTTCAGCCTGGGCATGATAGGAGGCCTAATAGGAGGTTTGATAGGAGGAATGATAGGAGGGATACGTGATTTGATGATAGAGGTGCATTTGATGCCAGAAGAGGGGATTATGATAGGAGGGGATATGGTAGATGAGAAGATGTTGATGGTGATCTAGGTAGCATCAAGATCAAGATACCAACATTTCACGGCAAGAATGACCCTGAAACTTATTTAGAATGGGAAAGGAAAATAGAATTGATTTTCAACTGTCATCACTACTCAGACGAGAAGAAGATCAATCTGGCAGCGATTGAGTTTACCGATTATGCTATGATTTGGTGGGATCAGCTTGTCACTACTCGGAGGAGAAATTATGAGAGGCCGGTTCAGACATGGGCAGAACTTAGAGGTCTTATGAGAAAAAGATTTATACCCAGCCATTACTATAGGGAATTGTATCAGAAACTACAACATCTGTATCAGGGGACCAAAAGTGTTGAGGACTATTACACAGAGATGGAAGTTGCCATGATCAGGGCAAATGTAGTTGAGGATGCAGAAGCTACTATGGCACGATTTCTATGGGTCTTGAATAGAGAGATTGCAAACATGGTAGAGTTGCATCACTATGTTGATTTGGAGGATATGCTTCACATGGCTATCAAGGTAGAAAGGCAACTCAAGAAAAGGTCAACATCCAGATTTGGTACTCAGACTACTTCTGCATGGAAGGGAAAATGGGTTCCGAATGAGAAGCGAGATGGAGGCTTTGACAAGCCTAGAGGCGAGTTCAGTGGAGGCTTTAATAAGCCTAGGGCCGACCCTAGTTCCAAGGTTAAAGAGGCTGCAGAACTGAGCAAAACTAGACCAAAACTTGAGGGTGCAGCTGCTAGAACTAAGGATGTCAAGTGTTTCAAGTGTTTGGGCATGAGACACTATGCTTCACAATGTCCCAATAGGTGTACCTTAGTGATTGATAAAAAGAGTGGAGAGGTGTACTCTACCGATAGTGAGGTCGAGGAGAAGATGTCAGAGTTGGAGGATACTAGTGACCATGAGGGAGCTGCATACCCGCTGAATAACTTATCCTTAGTTGTCAAGCGTGTTTTGAGTGCACATGTTGTAGAGGATGAGAGTGTGCAGCAGAGGGAGAACATATTCCATACTAGGTGCCGTGTGAATGGCAATGGATGTAGTATGATCATAGATGGGGGCAGTTGTACTAATGTTGCTAGCACATCTTTGATTGAGCGATTGGGGTTGAGTTGCTTGAGACACTCGAAGCCTTACAAGTTGCAGTGGTTAAATGATTGTGGGGAAATAAGTGTGACAAAGCAGGTATTGTTGAGCTTTACCATTGGGCCATACACAGATGATGTCCTATGTGATGTGATACCGATGCATGCATGACATATTCTTTTGGGCAGGCCGTGGCAGTTTGATAAGAAGGTTATTCATGATGGGTTCAAGAACAAGTACTCTTTCCAGCATAAGAGGAAACCCATTACATTATACCCACTTACACCTGCACAAGTACATGAAGATCAGGTTAAGTTGCAACTTGAGCGTGACAAAGAGGGAGCGAAGGGAAACACCACCTTGGGTGAGACTAGTGAGAGTGGTGTATCTGGTGAGAAAAATAAACCAAGGTCGTGGGAGTTCCCAAGGGGAGTGTGAGTGAACGTGAGGGGGAAACAAAAGGGAGAGTTAAAAAGAGTTTCTACATGGGTGAGGGTGAAGCGAGGAAATCGTTCAAGGCTAGCAAGCTCATGCTATTGTTAGTCTATAAGGAGCCTCATATTTATTTTACTAACTCTGACCATTTGCTTCTTGTGTCTATTTCATCTCTTTTGCAGGATTACAGTGACGTACTGACAGAGGACATACCTAGTGGGCTTCCACCCATTAGAGGTATTGAACACCAGATAGACTTCATACCTGGAGCAGTAATTACTAACAGACCGGCTTATAGGAGCAATCCCGAGGAGACAAATGAGCTACAAAGGCAAGTACGAGAGTTGATGGACAATGGGTATGTAAGGGAAAGCATGAGTCATTGTGTAGTACCGGTGCTTCTAGTTCCTAAGAAAGATGGGACGTGGCGTATGTGCGTTGACTGCCGAGCTATCAACAATATTACGGTAAAGTATCGTCACCCCATTCCTAGACTAGATGACATGTTGGATGAATTGCATGGTTCCAAATTTTTTAGTAAGATTGATTTAAAGAGTGGATACCATCAAATTCGCATGAGAGAGGGAGATGAGTGGAAAACTGTATTTAAGACTAAGTATGGCTTGTATGAATGGTTAGTTATGCCATTTGGTCTTTCAAACGCACCTAGCACATTTATGAGATTGATGAATCATGTTATGCCTGCATTTTTAGGTAAGTTTGTTGTGGTTTATTTTGATGACATCTTAGTTTACAGTAAAACAGTAGATGGGCATGTTATGTATTTGAACCATGTTCTTGATGTGTTAAGGCAAGAAAAACTGTATGCTAACTTTGATAAGTGCACTTTTTGTATGGATATAATTGTTTTCCTTAGATTTATTGTGAGTGCAGATGACATCGAGGTAGATTTAGAAAAGGTGAAGGCAATTCAGGATTGGCCAACACCAACAACAGTGACAGAAGTCAGAAGCTTCCATGGATTAGCAAGCTTCTACTGTAGATTTGTTAAAGACTTCAGTAGTATTGCAGCACCATTGACTGAAGTAGTGAAGAAGACCGTTGGCTTCAAATGGGGTGAAGAGCAGGAGCGTGCATTCCAAGATCTGAAAATGAAGTTGTGCAGTGCACCAGTCTTGGCACTACCCAACTTTGAGAAGACATTTGAGATTGAGTGTGACGCATCCGGGATAGGCATTGGAGCGGTTCTTATGCAAGAAAAGCGACCAATAGATTACTTTAGTAAGAAGCTGAATGGAGCAGTTTTGAGGTACCCAACATATGACAATGAGTTGTATGCACTAGTTCGAGCCCTTGAGACTTGGCAGCATTATTTGTGGCCTTGAGAGTTTGTGATCCATACAGATCATGAATCATTGAAGCATCTGAAGGGCCAAGGTAAGCTGAACAAACGACACGTAAAATGGTTAGAGTTTGTTGAGACATTTCCATATGTAATCCGCTACAAACAAGGTAAGGACAACATTGTCGCCGATGCACTATCGCGAAGGTATACTTTACTTACTTCATTGAGTGCAAGCATGGTTGGGTTTGAATTTATTAAAGAACTTTATGCTAGTGATATTGACCTTAGTACCATCTATGCTGCATGTGAAAAGTCTGTTTTTAGTAAATTCTACCAACATGATGGGTTTCTGTTTAGGGAGAATAGATTATGCATTCTTGTTTGTAGTATGCGTGAGTTGTTAGTGAGGGAAGCACATGAGGGAGGTTTAATGGGGCACTTTGGCATTGCCAAAACCTTAGGGGTATTGACTGAACATTTTTATTAGCCTAAAATGCGGAGAGATATTGAGCGTTTATGTGATAAATGCTTAACTTGTAAACAGACTAAATCTAAGGTTATGCCTCATGGGTTGTATACACCATTGCCTATACCTAGTGAGCCATGGGTAGATGTATCGATGGACTTTATCTTGGGTTTACCTAGGACTAAGAAGGGTATAGATTCCATCTTTGTAGTGGTTGATAGGTTCAGTAAGATGGCACACTTTATAGCATGTCCTAAAACTGATGATGTCACTAACATTGCTGACTTGTTCTTTAGAGAAATAGTACGACTCCATGGGATTCCACGGAGTATAGTTTCAGATCGTGATGTCAAATTCCTTAGTCACCTTTGGAAAGTTTTATGGGATAAGTTGGGAACTAAAATTTTGTATTCTACTACTTGCCACCCCCAAACTGATGGCCAGACCGAGGTTGTTAATAGGACTTTGAATCAGTTATTGCGTACTATTATCAATAAGAACTTAAAAACCTGGGAGGATTGTTTGCCTTTTGTTGAATTTGCATATAATCGTAGTATTCATTCTTCTACATCTTACTCACCATTTGAAATTGTTTATGGTTTTCAGCCACTAACTCCATTAGATTTTTTACCTTTGCCTGTTGATGAGCATGCGGGGCTAGATGGAAAAAGGAAAACCGATTTGGTGAAGCATATACATGAGAAAGCAAGAGAGCAAATACAACGGAAGAATGAGCAATATGCTTCTCATGCTAATAAGGGAAGAAAACGTGTGGTATTTCACCCTGGAGATTGGGTTTGGGTACACATGCGCAAGGAGAGATTTCCTGAACAACGTAAATCTAAGCTACAACCGAGAGGGAATGGTCCATTTCAAGTCTTGGAACGGATTAATGACAATGCATACAAGCTGGATTTACAAGGTAAGTATAATGTGTCTACTATATTTAATGTTTCTGACTTAACTCCTTTTGATGCAGGTTCAAATTCGAGGTCGAATCCCTTTCAAGAGGGAATGTATGACATGATCCAGGCCGACAACAAAGCAAAAGACCCATTAAAAGTACCAGAAGGGCCAATTACGAAGTAGAGGACCAAAAGACTCAGAGAAGCAATGACGGGATTAGTTCAGAGTTTTATGGCCGACTGTAACAAACAAATAGAGACGCATGTGGGCTTCGATGGAAAGGGCCCAAAGCCATTTCACTTGGCCCAAATCAGTTTAGAATAAAGCTTCCTAGGCATTTGAAGACTTAAAAACTTGGTATTTTTGTAATTTCGTATTTAGGGGCATTGTTGTCTTTATGCCTTTAGGGTTTCTTTTGTATCACTATTTAAGCTTTCTTTCTTTTTCATTTTGGGACAATCAACGAAATTTATAAAACTCAAAAGCTTAAAGCTTTGGTTATGGCCGAATTCTTGTAAGGGAGGGATTCCCCTTTTCAAGTTTGAATCGACTTATCTAAGTTTTGGCAAACTTAGTGGCGTCTCCATTGCTAGCAAAACACTACAAGGATTCATCTTAAAGGTTCTCAAGGGCAAGTTCTTTGTGGGTCTTCTTTGTGGCCTTGGAAGGGTTTTGTTTCTACAAAATCATATTCGCGGTTCTTGGGGTTCTGTCCGTTGCTTGGGGTTTGCTTGGATTTCGAATCCAAGTGGGTTTCTTGTCACGATGAATAAAATATTAATGGGGTAAATTATTAAAAATAAAATGTAACAAAACTACATGAACTTTGATTCCTCTACGCCACAAGAGGATACATAGACAGCTTATGTAAGTGCAAGCTTTTTTTTTCCAAAACAATAAATACATTATCAATGTCTACTTTTAGTCTTGCTCTTTAATAAATCTTAATTTTTTTATTATTTCTATAACAATTTAATTTAATTTATTTATTCTTTAGTAAATCTTTAATTTTTTTTTTATGAAAAGAAAAAAAATACAATATGGTAAATTATTATTCTATCTACTAAAGTATACTCCACGACAACGGCGCAAAAAACTTGACACACTCACAAAGTGGTTCTTTGCTCCCAAGTATAAGAGTGTCAAAATAATAAAATAATCCGATAAGTCTGGGGTCGATCCACATGGAATATATTTAATAAGATAAAATAATAATTTGAGTTTAAATAAAAAGACTGAATTGTTTGAAGTGATTGAGAATTTTAAATTAGATTACGATAATAAAATAAAATAATGAGGTTAGGGGATCCACTTTTAATATTTCAAATTTAGACATATTACTTTTTATAATATATAAATTATCATTATTACCCGGTTAATTTATTTCAGGAATTAATTATGCCAAAACATATAAAAAAATTAGCCATAAAGACAGTGATAATATTTGTCTATAACAAGTTCAGTTAGGTACTCAATTATGCCAAATAAATAAAACCACACATATAGACGGCAACAAATTTTGTTAATAATTAATCCAGATTTAAATTAAATATTAATCTTTAGATTACAATTCATATATTATAACATAAGTGGGATTAATTTATATTCATATATTAAAAGCCCCACCTTTGACCCCAGTAGAATGAAATTAGCTACTAATGATTTGAATAAAAACACACATAATTTTATTACTGGAAGAAAAAAAAAAGAAATTACAAGAAAGCTTGAAAAAAATAAAACACAAAAGACACTCTCTCCTAAATTCTACAAGACAAATTCAAAAGAAAGCATGAGGAATAAGAGCTGAGCATCCTCTATTTTATAAAGGATGCTCAGCATCTTCAACAATTTCAAATGCAATTGTTGAAGATAGGGGTGAGCAACGGTTCCGGGTCTACCCGGAACCGATTGGAACCGGACCGAAAATCCGGGTTTGGAACCGAAACCGGTTGTAACCGGTCCGGTTCCGGTTCCAAATACAAGGAACCGGTTGTAACCGGTTCCGGTTCCGGTTCCAGAATAATCAGAACCGGAACCAGACCATAGAACCGGAACCGGAACCGATTAAATGTGAATTTGGAGTTTACTTGAACTTAATTATGAATTTTAAGCTGATTATATCTATGCAAATTTGTTTACTATTTAATTAATTGAATGTTTCATGTATGGCGGTAACGTGGATTATGATTTTTAAATAATTTAATAATTTAAGTTTGGTAGCAATCAAAAGTATTGTTGAATTGTATTTACTAATACTTACAAGTTGATACAATTCTATCCTCTGTTTTTGTAATTAAGAAGCGAAGGATTTCTTCATGTTTCTTTTGTAATGATGATTTACGAAATTGACATGTTTGCTAGCATTATGCAATTTACTATTGTTTTACCTGTTATATTACTATCATAAGCATATATAAAATAACTGATTACAAATAAACAACATAATTCAAAAGGCTGCTGACAAAATAGCACTGGCATAACACATTAAAAATTCAATAAATAACAATTCAAGACTCAAGTTAATAGGGTAATTGGGAACCGGACCGGAACCGGACCGGAACCGAATTGGAACCGAATAATAGGGTACCCTATTTAATTGGGTAGGTTCCGGTTCCACTTATTTAGGAACCGATTTTTTCCGGGTAGGTTCCGGTTCCATGCGGAACCGGAACCGAAACCGGTTTTGCTCACCCCTAGTTGAAGACAATTGCATGTGGATGGGGCCATCCACCATATATTTTTTTGTTTTTGTTTTTTATTTTTTAGTCTTTAAAAATTACATATAACACACTTTGAGTCTTCTTTCATATGAAACTGAAATCGCTTCAATCCAATATCGGAGTAAGAAATTAAGTTATGGCCAAACTACGAAAATTACACAAGGTTGGAATTTCCGAAATTATACATTGCTCAAACATCCTTTTAAGTTTTTGATCTTCAAAATTCAAATGTCACGTCCATTTTCTAGTTATTTATCCAAAGTATTATTTTACTTACATGAGAAATAAAAATCACAATAAAAATATATAAAACATAAATTTAATTATTATTTTACAAATGTGCTAAATTAAGAGGAATAATGAAATTATAAGTATAAAATGATTAATTTTTCTTTTAAGGGAATGGTATTTCCTTTGAATGTAAAGGACATAACCCTTAGGAATTGCCTTAATAGACATAAGGGTACCTTTTCAATAGTAACCCTCCATGTCTATAAATAAGGCATTACATTCTCATTTCAATTCACTGAATTTTTTCTATATACATTCTCTAAAAGTCTTGCATATTAGGAGGTCTTGAGTCTTTCATAGTCAAGGGAGTTCCCACCATTTTGACCTTTTTCAATTTCTTGTGAAATGAGTGCCATTTTTCAAGAAGAATCCAAGTAATCTTGGGAGAACGTTAGCCACAAAACAATCCGTAGAGCACTGAGGCATGGCTAAGAAGTTCTTAAGGACGGAGGCAACTCGACTTGGACTTTAAGTTTCATCATCTTCTACATTTTCCAGGTTTTTCTAAATTTTATGGTTTATGTTTAATTTTGCATGTTAGTGTACTATTGATTGTTTGTTGCATGTTAATTTCATTTGATAACACATATTAGACAATAATTTTAAGAACTTATTAACTTTAAGTGTTGTTGGATGAAAATTTACATGTGTTAATAGTCACTTTTCCTGGAAAATGTATTATGTGCATGAAAAATATGAAAGGGCGTTCGAAGGCCCGACGAACGCGTAGGCAAAATTTTTGTTTTTCTTAGTCTCATTTGAACGCGTATTCAAACGCAACTTGAACGCCAGTCTTCTGCCAAAGAACGTTCGAACGCGTCTTCAAACGCAACAAGAACGTGAACTCTCTGGAACACTTCGTTCAAATACGTTTACGAACGCTATACGAACGCGAACTCTCTGAAACACTTCATTCGAACGTGTTTACGAACACTACACGAACGTGAACTCACTGGAAAGTTTTGTTCGAACAAAGAAACGAACGTGACACTAATGAAATTAATCGTGGAATTATTTTTAGATTAAAATAGACTTAGATAACTTAGTAAAATCATATATTGTATTATGATAAACTTGGTAGTATAGATTTAAGTTAATACTAAGGTGTTCAATTATCACAAGCATACACATAGTGATAAAGTTGAATCTAATTGTGTGTTGCATACTTGGTTGAGAATTAAAAGTGTAATCTTACACACGTAATTTCGTCCGAGCTTGATTGATTTATACACATATAAACATACAAATCTACACATATTTATTACTGTATTGTGAATTGAAGTGTAATACTAAGTTTGAATGTCTAAGATATTCTATTGAGAAACTGTTTAAAGGATATTCTGTCAAAAATGCAATAAGAGCCTAAGTGGGCAGGGACCATAAATCTTACAAATACAGAATATACGACCAAGAGTCGTATAAAAAAAAATTATGAATACTCCGGACCCCCCTCGTCCTCTGGGAATATTCCTTTATTTACTTATCATAAGAAACCTCAGTCGTAAATTCAAGGACTTATGTTATTTGGTACTACTGTCCAATATAACAACGAGTGGATTCTTAGTATATCACTTAAACAAGATCATTTGTTTGATCATTGTGCAATTTGTCTTTTGTAGACTTATTGATTGCTGTTGGTTTTTCCAGTTACACATGGCTAGTGGAAATATCGCAGTATCGGTCGCTCTTGGAGAAAAAACAGGAAAAGTTTGGTGGAGCAAACTTTAAACAATGGCAGAGCAAAATGTTGTTCTACCTGAAAACGCTGCAGTTGGCTAAGTACCTCAAAGATCCTATGGGTCATGTGGAGGGAAAACGGAAACAGCCAAGCAACTGCGAGAAGGCCAGAACTACCTATTGGGAGGACTTGACAATACCATGTACAATGTGTACCAATGCATGATTTCTGCGAGAATTCTCTGGGAATCTCTCGAGAAGAAATACAAAACCGAGGATGCCGAGCAAAAAAAAATTGTTGTGGGTAGGTTTCTGGACTACTAAATTGTAGATTCGAGAACGGTAATGTCTCAGTTGGGTGAACTACGATTGATCATTCATGAAATATTGGATGAATGAATGAAACTCTGCGAGACGTTTCAAATTGCCACAATCATTGAAAAGTTGCCTCCATCATGGAAGGATTTCAAGAGCTATATGAAACACAAAAAGAAGCAGATGGGTCTTGAAGACCTTGAAGTTCGATTGAGGATCGAAGAGGATAAAAGGAAGTCTGAGAAGGCCAACTACAAGACTATGGAGTTTAAAGCCAACATCATCGAAGGTGGAAAGGGTAGCAAAAAGAGAAAGAACAGTAGGGCTGATTCTTCCCAAGCAAACAATAAGTTCAAAGGGAAGTTCTACACCTGTGGGAAAAGCGGTCAAATGGAAAAAGACTGCATAAATAAGAAGTCTCAGGATAAAGGCAAGAAAAAGAAAAATAAGGCCCATGTCTCTGAAGATGAGCAGCTAACTGATGAGATCTCAGAGATGAACCTCTCAGCAGTTGTAACAGAAGCCAACTTGGTTGGAAATCTGAGATAATGGTGGGTAGACACTGAGGCTACTCGTCATATCTATGGTGATAGCAAGATGTTTTACTCGTATCAGAAGGTCTATGGTGGCGATCATCTGACAATTAGAAACTCTTATACCTCTAGAGTGGTTGGACAAGGCACAATGGTTCTGAAGATGACATCCGGGGAAGAACTTACATTGAAGAATGTCATGTATGTTCCTGATTTTTCGGAAGAACTTGGTTTCGGGTTCACTCTTTAGCAAGAATGGTTTCAAACTTGTATTTATTTCTTATAAGTTTGTTTTGACCAAGAATGATGTTTATGTAGGAAAATGATATCTCACTGAGGGCCTTTTCAAGTTCAATGTAATGATTGTCAATTAACACAGTGCTAATAATAAATATACTTCTTCCGCTTATATTATTGAGTCACAAAATGTATGGCATGAGAGGTTAGGACATGTTAATTATGATACAATGCGTAAATTAATTAACATAGACCTTATACCTAAATTTACAATTGATAACCAACATAAAAATGAGGCATGTGTTGAAGCAAAAATACATAGAGCATCATTTCATTCCATAGAACGAAGTTCTGAACCCTTAGAACTTGTACACTCTGATGTGTGTGATATGAATGTTGTGCAAACAAGAGGCGGTAAAAAGTAATTTGTCACTTTTATCGATGATAGCATAAGATTCTATTATGTGTATTTGCTGAGGAGCAAATGTGAAGCTATTGAGAGCTTTATACATTATAAGAACGAAGTTGAAAATTAACTTGGCAAGAAAATCAAAAGAATCAGGAGTGATAGAGGTGGTGAATATTGTTCCAATCATGGAATTATTCACGAAACTACTGCTCCTTATTCACCTCAACAAAACGGGATTACTGAGTGCAAAAATCGAACGTTGAAGGAAATGATGAACACCATCTTGACAAGCTCTGGTTTACCCAAGAACTTGTGGGGGGAAGCCTTGCTTTCCGCCAACTACGTTATGAACAAGTTACCTCACAGAAGATTGGATAAGACACCATATGAATTATGGAAAGGTCACGTACCTTCCTATAAATATCTGAAAGTGTAGGGGTGTCTTGCCAAAGTAATGGTTCCTAAACCTAAGAAGGTTAGAATAAGACCTAAAACTGTTGATTGTATATTCATTGGATATGCTCGCAATAGTAGTGTGTATCGATTCTTGGTACATAAGTCTGAAATTCCTGACATTAATCCGAATATGATAATTGAGTCAAGGAATGCGACATTTTTTGAAGAGAAATTTCCTTGTAAGGAAAGACAAAAAACAGAGTCTCTCAAAAGAACTATTGATATTGTCAAAGACATTGATCAGGACGACCAAGAGTCAGATCAACATGAAAATATTGAGGCAATTGAACCTAGACGTAGCAAAAGAGCTAGAACGTCTAAGTCATTTGGACCCGATTTTCTGACATACTTGTTAGAAAATGAGCCTCAAAGCTATAAAGAAGCAATGTCTTCGCGAAGGAACCTTTGTGGAAAGAGGCTATCAATAGTGAGATTGATTCCATCCTACAAAACCATACTTAGGAGTTGGATGATCTTCCTCCAGGTTGTAAGCCACTGGGCTACAAATGGATATTCAAACGAAAGATGAAATCGGATGAATCAATAGATAAGTACAAGGCATGACTTGTCATAAGAGGTTATAGACAAAAAGAAGGCCTTGATTATTTTGATACCTATTCACCAGTGACTCGTATCACGTCAATAAGAATGCTCATAGCCATAACAGTTATATTTGGTATTGAAATACATCAAATGGATGTAAAGACGACATTCTTAAATGGTAAACTGGATAAAGAGATTTACATGGAACAACCAGAAGGTTTCAATGTTCCTGGACAAGAACAGAAGGTGTGCAAACTTGTAAAATCCTTATACGGATTAAAACAAGCACCTAAACAATGGCATGAAGAATTTGACAAAGAGATGTTGTCAAGTGGGTTCAAAATCAATGAGTGTAATAAGTGTGTATACACCAAATCAACTAAAAAATATATGTCATTGTGTGTCTCTACGTAGACGATATGCTGATAATAGGTAGTAATCATGAGATGATTAGTCTACCAAGAAAGTATTGACCAGCAAATTTGATATGAAAGATTTATGAGTAGCTGATGTAATCTTAGGAATTAAGATTCCAGAACATCAGAGGGGTATATATTATCTCAGACTCACTATGTTAAGAAGATACTTGAGAAATATAATAAAGGAGATCTAAATATGGCTAGAACTCCTGTAGACCTAACTCCTCATTTATCAAAGAATACTAGCTTAAGCGTATCATAATTAGAGTATTCGAGAGTCATCGAAAGCCTGATGTATCTCACAAATTGCACACGACCTGATATCGCTCAAGCTGTAAACAGGCTTAGCAGATATACGAGCAATCCAGGACATAACCACTAGAAAGCCATAGTAAGAGTTTTGAGGTATCTGAAAGAAACTTCAAAATATGGTATGCATTATACAAGATATCTTGCTATTCTAGAGGGATACATCGATGTTAACTGGATATCTGATACAGTGGATTCCAAATCTACAAGTGGATTTATTTTCATACTTGGTGGTGCAGCCGTGTCATGGAAATCCTCGAGGCAAACATGTATTGCATAGTCTACTATGGAATCAGAATTCATAGCATTAGACAAAACAACGGAAGAAGCGAAATGACTTCAAAATTTCCTAGAGGATATTCCAAATTGGCCCAAACTAGTGCCAACGATAAGCATATATTGTGATAGTCAATCGACTATTAGGAGAGCCCAAAATACAATGTATAATGATAAGTCTCGACACATACGTCGCAGACATAATACCATACGACAACTACTCTCAAGTGGCATAATTTCGATAGATTATGTCAAATCGAAGGAAAACCTAGCGAATCCACTTACTAAAGGTTTACCGAGAGAGCAAGTTAAGAAGTCATCGAGGGGAATGAGCTTGAAGCCTATAGATTAAGAATTATCACTGTGGAAACCAAACCTAGCTGACTATAGATCTCAAGTTCTAGGTTCAAAAGGGACAACAGAAACTTTGTGCAATTCAAAACAAGCACTGTAGAGTTTTATACTCTTTCTCATTCCTGTAATGACACAAAGTGTTGTCTGTCAAGGTTAGGATAAGCTAAAGGCTTTTAATGGTCACTATATTAGGAGAAGAGTCCTAATATTGGTTAAGGCAAATTACCACTTTATAGTAGATCACCTATTTCAAGTAAGAAGTGAGGCCGCTTCCATGGGACTTTTACATGCTGAATTCCCTAAAGTGCTTGATGAATCCAGGACCAATGTTCATGGTCGAAAATAACACAACCGTATAACGGGAAATGGTCGAAGTAAATTTGTGTGTTGGCAATTGTCTTGGTTTACACTAACGGCGGAACAGTTCAAGACTATGGGTCACTGGTTTGCCAAGTAAATTCGATTGTCATTCACTAGGAAAGGTTCAAGGCGAAAGCTACCTATTTCGATGCAATTTTATTTCACGGAAACTCTCTTAGTGTTTGCATGAATATTTAGAAAATTGTGGGGGATTGTATGAAATTTTCTAAATATGGTTATAAGAGTCTATATATAGGAAATGAAAGGATGTAATCCTTAAGTGAAGAGATTAAACTATTGGGTTTAAAGGGAATAGTATCTCCTTTGAATGTAAAGGACATAACCCTTAGGAATTGCCTTAATAGACATAAGGGTACATTTTCAATAGTAACCCTCCATGTTTATAAATAAGGCATTACGTTCCCATTTCAATTTACTGAATGTTTTCTATATACATTCTCTAAAAGTCTTGCATATTAGGAGGGCTTGAGTCTTTCATAGTCAAGAGAGTTCCCACCATTTTGACCTTGTTTAATTTCTTAGGAAAGGAATGTCCATTTTCAAGAAGAATCCAAGGAATCCTGGGAGAACGTTAGCCACAAAACAATCCGTAGAGCATTGAGGCGAGGCTAATAAGTTCTTAAGGACAGAGGCAACTCGACTTGGACTTTAAGTTTCATCATCTTCTACATTTTCCAGGTTTTTCTAAATTTTATGGTTTATGTTAATTTGGCATGTTAGTGTACTATTGATTATTTGTTGCATGTTAATTTCATTTGATAGCGCATATTAGATAACAGGATTGAGATTGCAAATGGATTTTGAAAATCAAAAAGATTCTGTAAAATGACAACCCTGCTGATATATTAACAAAACCATTAACAGCCATCAAGTTCGGGAAGTGTCTGACCTTGGTGGGAATTACTGCAGTTTAATTTGTAGGCAGTTGGCAAATGAGATCAGTGTTTGAATCAAGGTGGAGATTTGTGAAGGCTTAAGTGATTCAATCACTAATCTCTTGTGTATCAAGGTGTTTAAAGCATCTGATGCTGACATGTCTTTCTGGGATTGAGGCTGCTATGTAGCTGCTTGATAGACCCTTGAAGGTGGCTATTAGTTGATTCAGTTATAAGTCAGTTGGGAGGCTCAGGTTATTATGACTGAAATGGTGCCTTCTGTAGCAAGTCACGTGACTTCAGCTTGAAGGAAATGGGCTGATGAGTGGGCAAGGTTGACACGTGAGATTCTAAGTGTATAAAGGGCGTTAAGATGTAATTCTTGGCTTAATAAAAAAGCTTGTAACCTATTCTGCATCTGTAAACCTTTAGAAAAGATAATAATAGCCCAATCTAATCTTATTTGCCCGTGGATGTAGGCATAGCCGAATCACGTAAATCTTGTTCTTCTTTGCCAATCTTGTATTTTGTTTGTTCTTAAATCAAGATCTGTTTTTTGCATTAAAATTTTTGAGGTGTGGGATTAATATCTGAGTAATCAGAAAATTTTTGGTATCAAAGACCAACAGTCAGAATTCCATTGATAAATCATATTATGGATGAAATTTGTGATATTACTGACGGAAATTTCTATCGATAATATAAGATTTTTTTTTTGTTGTGTATCTTAAATAGACATGACATCGATTGGTGGTATTTTTCTCTCCAATTTTGCATTTAATAGTAAGAAGATATTTGTAAAGGAATTTATTCCATTACTTTTTCATCATTCTATAATAACTTTGCAAAAAGCAAGTTTAAGTCAAGACATAGACACCTTACTACCTTAGACGTTAATACAAAAAAAATTTGTCTCTATTTCTCTCTCAAATTTCTCCTTGTCAAAATTTGTCTAGGAGGACTAGAAGATGACTTGCTTTTGGCAATCAAAGCATCATTCTGTCTAGCTTTTATCACTTTTTTTTTTGAGTGAGTTGTTTATTTCACTTTAATAAGAAAACTTTTGTATTAATTCCTCAAAACAAATGCACCAAACCTAAACCTCTCCATGTACATAGCTTAAAACTGAAAGATTATATATTAATCATAACTATACACCCTTAAAAAATGGAACCTAATAAAAAATAAGGTATTTATATACATGTCCCTATGCTTTTTTCAGCTCGCCACTTGGGTTTATAACCCAGTGGTGTTGAGAATATGAGTTTGAAACTTCACAGTTCATACGCTTAAATTTCATTATCCATAAGAATATAAATATATAGATAGTATATTTTCCGAATATTAAAAGGAATAGATTTTCAATCTCATAGAGGCATATAAAAACATACTTGTATAAGATGAGCACACAGTTGTGAAAAGACTAGCAGGGCCAGGCAGAGAGAGGCAAGTCACTGAGAAAGAGAAAAGAACCGATTGTCTCCTTTGAGAAAAGTGTTTCTTTAATAAAGAAATTTTCTTTACAAAAAGTAGAGTTGCGGTGACCCAATATCATCGTTTTGTGCATGGATAAAAAGAAAATTAAAGAACCCATTAGTTGATTTGACAATATTAAGAACAATTGGCATGCATTTGCATGCTCATTGCTCTGAAGCTGAATGATGAGAATCGTATGCTTTGCTCAAGAATAAGCAAAGTAAGTCACGTGATCAGTCATCAGCATCCATCCTCTATCAGTTGATAGTAATTGCATTATAGGAGCCACTGTTTAAGCACTCCATCCCTTTAGTTACTACACTTTCTTTGTCTTATTCAATGGAAATGCTAGAGAAATTTAAAAGGTTATGTCCAATATAAAAAATTCAAAAAAAATCTTGATATACACAATCTTATTTCGATTTTTATTTTTATTTTTATTTTTTTAATTTTTTTTAGAGAAATTATTTTTAAAGTTCAAACCTGCGACCGATAGCAAATTAACGTTGCAGCATAACATTCTACAAAACTTACACATTGACAGAACCAATTATCATAACCCAATTGGAAAAATGGTAATGAGGAATACACATGCGTTATCCAATAAAAATATGATTATTATTATACGGATGATATGATACCTCTGTTGTATTGTAAATTTTCTCACAGAGAGGAGGCATCACACCATATAAAATGAGGAACATTAGTAGCCAAATTCTGAACCGAAAAGATGGGCCAAAATACCGACACTATTAATATCAAAAAAATTTTTTTTTTAGATTTTACTCAAAATATTGGAAAAACACATCGCAATTATTATTTTTAACATAAAATATTTTATGGATCACCATATTTTTTAATTGCTTCACCAAACTGAACTTGATAAACCCAGCCTCCCATATTACAAGAAACCTGCGTATATTGAAGGTAACTGAACTATACACACACTTTGCTGGTATATTTTGTTCATGAAGATTTAAGACGGGCTGAATCAGCACCAATTCATGCAGAACAGCCCTTCCTTTGTTCCGACCAATGCCTCCCAACCGTGGCTCTGCCCTAATTCAAACTCTTTGTGGCTCTGCTCTTAGTTCTGCAGTCCGGTAGATCCTGTTAAGGAGTTGAAGATTAAAATACTGAAGGGATATGAAAAACAGATCAAATAGCTTCCGGAAAAAAGACAAGGATAAGGATGACCCATAACACGAGACTTCTCACACTATGAACTCAGGGGAAGATTCAATGTGTATGCAGCTTTATCCTTGCTTTTCTTTGCAATGAGGCCGACTGAGTATACCCACAGTTCTCTTCCAGCACACAGTAGATGGGATTAAATCGGGAAACTTGTCTTCAAAGAGCAGTTCACCAGATTTCATACTCCAAATCCATAAGGTCCATACCTTTTCAGTCCTCTCCACCTAGAACGTATATAGTCAGAGCTCCAATTTCTGAGACTACTAAAAAATAACGAGCATTGAAATGGGTACAGACCGAACACAACAAATCTGTTGGATTGGTCGACCCCGAGTTATATTTGAGTATGAGAATCTATATGCCCTTCATAAGATTGAACAGCCCCGTTCTTGATAATTTGGCGAAGCTTAACCTGTTAAGAGAATTAATAAGCCAACACATGAAGGTACTTCACTTTATTAATATTTTCCTGCCAGTATTCCTTTACCAAAGCTAAACAATCTTTGGAATTGATAATCAGAAAAGATACTAAAATAAAGTAGTAGCAATGTAGCATCACATGTAGCTTGTAGCTGAAAGCCTGAAACAGCCGCAAGATATTTTTCTTCAGAACTAAGCAATAGTTGATATAACAAATGCACATTATATAAGAGTTACGTGCCCAACTTAAAGTAAGCTGATTGAGACTAGTACTCGGGAAGTCTCATACGATCTAAATTTAACATTCAACTTTAATTCAAGACATATACATGCAAAACAACGGAGGAGGTTTAAGTACAAAAGAAGCAGTAATATGATTTCTTGGCAAACAATTTCCTCATGGAAGTATACATTCAACTTTAAATTCAAGACATATACATGAAAAACAACAGAGAAGGTTTAAGTACAAAAAGAAGCAGTCATATGATTTCTTGGTAAACAATTTCCTCGTGGAAATGTCCAGATTTGCAGGCAAGAGATCAAATATTGTCATTCAGGAATTGGGAAGAAAGGACATATGAAAAATCTAATAGAGGCACCTCAATACATTAGATGTAGATATATGAAATGCATCTATTTATCAAAACATCATTTAGCATGATGGTTTCCTTCAAATCTAAAAAATCCATGATAATGTTCATTACTTATCATAGTTCAAAAACATAAACATACACGAGATTCGCCAACAAAATATCTTGCAATTGTGATTACTGAAGCCAGATAAAACCAAGGATCAACAAACCTTGCTAGATCATAGATGGAGGACATAATTTGACACAGCAATTTTTTACCAACAGGTTAGCCAAATGCATGTAGTATAACTATATCATAGAATAACGTCAGAGATACAATGATTTTTAAACTCTTGAGACCATGACTAATTTAATGCTATAGTTGGTCATGAAAGAAGAATTTCCTACCAAAAGAGTTTTGACAAAAACATAGCCATACACTGTGTTCTAAAACGCGCTAGGCGCTAGTCGGGCGACGACCCAGCGTAGGGCCTAGACAAGGACTAGGCAATTAGTCTGCAAAACAGTTAAAACCTAATATTTTCCAACATCAAAAAATCCAAATCATATAAATTCAATCAAACTGTAATAAAATATAAAATCCAAACTCAATCAACCATATCAAACATCAAAATCTCTGGTCAATCCATCAAACATCCTTTGATTAAGTTCAAAATTAGAGGCCAAACTCAAAAATCTAAAAAAAAAAAAAAAAAAAAACAATAAAACAAAGTTAAAATTACTAATATTTTCTACTCATCCTCTAATTCTTCTTCAGCCGGTTCAAACTCATTATCCTTAGGTTCTTCATCAAAAACAAAATATTATTCATCAAGTTCTCTGTATTCAGCATTCCTAACGCTTTTCCGAGGTTGTAACATTTCATCAGCCCTAGATGCTTCTCCAACCATCCTCCAAGTAAGTCCCGAACCGGCTCTACTTCTTCATCATCACCAGATTCACCACCCTCAACAATCCATCTGTGTGCATTATTAGCATCTTTTGCGAGTAATACATCTAATTTCATATCTTTCTCCCTTTTGTGCTTGTTCTGGAACTTGACATTAAAGGAAACAAAGAAAAGATTATTTAATCGATTCACATCTAGTCTATTCATTTTCTTCGTGTGAATCTACCTAAATAATTTAAATAAATCAATTATTATTAATAATTAAAAAATAAAATAGTTAAATATTTGCCCCCTCAAAAGTGCTCCAATTTTGTTCGCACCTGGATGAACTAGTGGTTAATGAAAGTATCATTTTTGCCATTTTTAACAAGTTAGGTGTATAGTGTCCATATATACGCCACCATGAAACTACAAATTAATATAAATATTTTAAATTAAATATACTAAATCTTATATAATATGCTAAATAATTCAAATAAATACTTTGTTTTTACCTGGATTAAAAACATCAATAGATACCCGACATGCTTTTGCCGTCACTTTTCTACCAAAAGCTTCATCTTTTGTATTAAAGGAAGTCAACTCCTTATTTATCACCTTACTTTGCATATCACTATCAATGTCATTGGGAAAGAAAGCCTCCACAACTGTAAATACCTCATCCATTACATTCACATCATATTCAATGTTTGTATCCTTATAATAGTAGTAAGGATTTGATAGATAAACGACGCAATGCTATGGAGTATCAAGCCGACCTTCAATTTTTCTATTAATAATCTCTAAGATTGGCTGATAATTATTCTCAATAATTGTTCAATGCCTCATTTATCTCTTCTTTTGCATTCTTTAGCTCTCCATATACAAAGCCCATGTATGGCATCTATCCCCATCACCTAGTCGAAGCACCGCAACAAAGGTGCAAATACCTTCAAACATTGAGTCACACCATTCCAAAAAGAAACACTCATCATCGTGGCAAATGCCGCTTTCCTTTTAGCTTGCTTCGACCATATGCACTATCCCATTATGTACTAGCAAACATGGTTCGCATACTTTCTTTTTTCTCCATCAAACTTTGTAAAGTTAAGAAAGCTGAGGCAAACCTAGTTACTCCCTGTCTCACTATGTGCATTTGTTTTGTAAATGACCTCATCATGGATAAAGTCTTGTGATGGGCATATACAAAAATGGTGAAAGTGTTGGCACAATCAATAGTTTTTTTGTACCTCGGTAATTTCCCAATACTTTCATGGCAAATGCCGCTTTCCCAATACTTTCATTGCAAATGCCGCTTTCCCTTAGCTTGCTTCGACCATATGCACTCATCCCATTTTGTACTAGCAAACATGATTCGCAGACTTTCTTTTTTCTCCATCAAACTTTGTATAGTTAAGAAAGCTGAGGCAAACCTAGTTACTCCCGGTCGCACTATGTCCCTCTGTTTTGT
Source organism: Zanthoxylum bungeanum (assembly GCA_019454045.1). NCBI lineage: Eukaryota > Viridiplantae > Streptophyta > Magnoliopsida > Sapindales > Rutaceae > Zanthoxylum > Zanthoxylum bungeanum. Next base: position 112,730 of record SKCR01009429.1, read on the forward strand.
AAACAGTGTTCTAAAATGCGCTAGGCGCTAGTCGGGCGGCGACCCAACGCCTAGCGCCTAGAGCGTCTAGTCGGGGCCTAGGCGGGGCCTAGACGGTTAATCGGAAATTGAGAATTTCTATAATTAGGTTTAAGATTTGGTATGATTTGGAGAAATCAATCATAGATAAATGTTATTTGAGTAATGACTAATATTTATAAATGGTCAATTTGATGATAAATTAACAAAAATATAAAAATATTAGATTTTTGAAATTAGGGTTTATATTCTAAATTGGGATTTTTTTCAAATTGATGAGTTGGAGAGTTAATTTTGTAAAATTAAGGTTATAGCTAGGATTGAGGTGTGAAATTCGGCGGGAAAAAGCAATTAATTTCGAATTCCGGACGGTCAACGACGGTTGACCAATGAATTTGCGACGAGCGCCTGGCCTCAACGATTTGGGGCTAGGCGGGGCGGCCATAGGCCGCCGAACCTATACGCGCCGCCTAGGCGCGCCTAGGCGGGGCGTTTTAGAACACTGTTTGTAAACGACCTCATCATGGACAAAATCTTGTGATGGGCATACACAAAAATGGTGAAAGTCTTGGCACTATCAATGATTTTTTTGTACCTCGGCAATTTCCCAAAAATTTCAAGCATGAGGTTTATGGTGTGAGTAGCACACGAACTCCAAAAAATGTTTGGCATCTTCGCCTTCAACAACTTTGTCGCGGTCAAGTTGTTTGAGGCATTGTCAGTTACCACTTGAACCACATTTTCCGCCCCAACTTGTTCAATATTTGTCATAATATACTCAAAAATGTGTTCAGCAGTATGCGCCACATCAGAACTTTCCTTGGAAGAAAGGAAAGTGGTACCTATTGTGCAATTAACACACAAATTCATTATACTTCTCATTTTCCTATCACTTCAAGCATCTGTCATAATCGAACACGCGTTCTTCTTCCACTCCTTATCATGTTGTAGAAAAACTTTA
>SKCR01009430.1:0-85823 GCA_019454045.1 Zanthoxylum bungeanum
TCAATAATTTGTCCACCTCGGTCGCTACTGTCCTGCACCGTTCCTGATTGAAGGTTCTTCTTTTCTGTTTGACTGGCTTGTGTGACGGGCTTACTGCTAAGCGATGATTGATGAATTTCCGGTCAATCCCGGGCATGTCGTCTTGCCCCCATGCGAAGATGTCTGGGTACTCCTTAAGACATTCCAGCAGGCTCTGTTTCAGGTTTTTGTCTAAGTTTCCCCCAATATTTATGCCCTTCCCAGGTCCGAAGAGTTCTATACCTTCCAATTCTTCGATTGTTCCTATCCGGGCAACTTTGTTTGGCCGAAGACCTGGATCCCCACTTGCTTCTTCTTCGTCTTCATTCTCCTGCCTTTTCCTGGTACCTACTTCAACGCACAGGGTTTCTCGCGAGAGAGTGGCGAAACAGCTGCGGGCTACTTTTTGACTCCCGCATACGATTCCGATTCCTTCTCGGATGGGGAATTTCAGTTTTAGGTAATAGCAGGACATCGCAGCCTTGTCTTCATCATGAAAAGGCCTGCCGATAATGACTTGTAACTGCTCATACAGTCCACCACTGTGAAATTTATCATGATCGTCCGGGTTCTGGGGTGAGTCCCGATTGTCATGGCCAATTGTATCCTTCCCAGTGGGACGACTGTTGAGCCCCTGAAGCCGTACAGGGGGGTTCCGTCGTCGGTTAGAGTTGCATACTCTACTTCTAGAACCTCTAAAGCTTCCTTGGAGATTATGTCTACTGCGCTTCCGGGATCTACCAAGATTCTGTCCACTTCTGAGCCGCCAATTGTCGCCTTGATTATTAATGCATCGTCATGGGGGAAACTCACCCCTCGAGCATCCTCGTCGGTGAACATTATGGGTACCGACTGACCTCCTCGTTGTATCGAGGACCGTTCTATCTCAAGTACCTCCGCCCCCCGAGTTCGGCTATAGTTTTTTCTTGACCGGTTAGAGTCTCCGGCCAGTGTCTTCCCCCCGGCGATGATGTTCACCTATCGGCTTCGTGCCTTTTGTCTGGCCGCCATAGCTTCATGGTCAATATAATTATTTAAGTACCCATTCCGTGCTAGGTCTTCTATCTGTTCCCGTAAATCTTTGCACTCACTTTAATTTATATATTTTAATATATATGTAGAATTAATAATTCCAATACCTCTAATATAATAAAGTGAAGAACATTAAATATTATATAATAATTTTGAAGAGAGATAAATATATTAAAGATTGAGAAGTAAAATCTAATTTAAAAAATCTCAATTGATCTTTTTAGGAAGAAATTCTGATAATATGACTTTTTTATTTAATAATTAAATAATATTTGAAAATATTTTGGAATTTCTCTTAGTAGAATAAGAAATCACAATATTTAAATGTCACTTTTTAGAATAACACGAAGGGAAAAATATATCTAGATCCCTATATTTTGAGGAAATGGTCAAGAAGACCCCATTGACTTAAAAATGGTCACACACCTCTTTTAAAACATATGTTCTCTTATTTTGGTTAGGGTGTTTATAGAGTCAGGTCAACCCACGATCCGATCCGTAAAATCAGATCGGATCGCGGATTCAATTCAAAAAATAGAGTTTGACCCGACCCAACCCGTAATTAATGATTTTCCTATTTTCCTCTAGTTAATTTATCATAATTGGGTTTAACTATAAATGTTATCAAAATTGTATCATAAATAATAATTATTATGTATTTTCCGGCCCAACCTGACCCATATTTTTTTGACCTGACCTGCAGTGACTCGACGTGGGTTGCACTTTCAAATTTTTGATTTCGGGTTCTCCGACCCGCATGATCCGACCCGATTTGATTTAAGAAAATTAATAAAAAAAACAAGACCCGACCCAACCCGTGAACACCCCTAATTTTGACAAATCTTGAAATCTGTGTATCCTAAAAAGGGGTGACCATTTGTGAATATATGACATTTTTTAAAACATAGACCCCCAAATTTTGTGTAAAAAGAATGTTTGTATGTCCTAAAAGGGGCATGACCATAAGAGGGTCTCCAAGATTATTTAACCAAAATATGGAGTCTAACTATATTTTCCCGTAACAGAAATAACAATAGTAAAATAACATTTTTCAATGAGATCCAATCTTTAATTTACTTGAAAAATATCATAAACTAGCTAGGAGTAATGTTTCGATACCCGACTATTATTTGAGTACCGTGATATCACCAACCAGTAAGTATGCGGAGTTATATTAAAGATAATTATTATATATCTAATTATTATTTTTGTTACAATTTCAACACGTATAATAGTATATTATTATTATACGTTGTTATATGAATATAACGTGGCCACTATTATATATTATATTTTGTTTTCCATAAACTAGTATTGCGAGTAGTCGTTATTGATTAAGATCATGCAATTGAGTAAATGAGTACACAAAAGTCGAATCTTTCCATCACAGCAATATCAAAATTCCTGAGCAGGGTCCATGGATGACTATAATTTCAATATTTATCTAATTGGATTTAAAAAATATCTATCTAATTTTTTTTTTTATTGGATACGTACGGATGATAATTTTTAACTATCCAATTGAATATTTGGTAGATAATAGATAGATATAGTTGTCTTAAAAGAACATTTTGAGAGTGATTTTTTTGGTACCAGTGATATAATACCACCAATCAATAATTATATAATGTATATGAGTTGTATTAAATAAAATTATAATTTATTTAGTTATTTTTAATATTTAGAAAACGTTACAATGCATTATTGAGTTATTGTATGAGTGAGTGGTGTAGGATCCAGGATCTCACCTTGAGGTTATGGGTTCGAATCCATGGGGTGCACTTCTTGTAAGAGCCCGGGACAGCCGGTGGTTTTACCTGCGCCGCGGCCCAGAATGGGTGGTTGGTGGCGGGATTTCCATCGTTTCCAAAAAAAAAAAAAAAAAAAGAGTGGTGTCACTATTGTATAGTAGATTTTTTCCTTGACAAAAATCTCAAGGGAATGAGAGTTTGGTACGTTAAAACCAAGTTCAGGTTCGTTATTCTATGCTTATTGGTTGGCGGGTATGAGAATTGATATTCATATATTTGTAAGGTAAAATCCCCGTATGTGAACAGGGCTAGTACGAAGTCCCAATATATTAGGACCAAGTACGAGTAAATTTTTTGTGAACATATCAGGTTTTGGATCCTTATAAATAGTACATGTACTACAATATTATTTTATTTTATTTATTTTTTTTTGCCGTCAAAATCTGATTACATTTATTTTTATTATACAATTCAATTTGGATACTAGATAAAGAATTAATATCTATATCTATTCATTCAAAAAATTTCAATAAGGATGTCCTAATAATATTAAGATAAGGACGGAGCAAAAAAATATGAAAATCACGACTCTAATGTTTGTATTTTATCTTTTATTACATTAAAATTCGTGTTTTTTTTTCCTTCAAACGTCATCCTAACATTAATAATATCAGGGTTTAGATAGTTTTATCAAAATTATTGGAGTTAAAATTAACTAATGATGTGTTAGATAGGGTTTAGATAGTTTATCAAAATTATTGGAGTTCAAATTAACTAATGAAGTGTTAGATAGGGTTTAGATAGTTTTATCAAAATTAATCCATTTTCTACAATCCTAATTTTCTTTTTGCAATAATTTTCCACATATTTGAACAAAATTTGGACTTTATGTGTGTATGAAGATTGCAAAATCAATGCAGTATAAAGTTGCAGCAGTCACGTTTTTAATTCATTAACTAATTATTCCGACAATAATGATATCAATATGAATATCATTTAGTAAAAAAAACTTATGAAACCAAAAAAAAACACTTCACTACAAGAATTAGACCATTTAGCGTCGAATTATTTCGACGCCATAAGTGACTATTTCGACGCCAATTATATTTAGCGTCGAAAAAATTAGACGCAAACAATGGACGATAAAATGTCGACGAAAACCATTTTTAGCGTCGAAATAAATAACTGCGACGCTAAAAAATAGTATTCTGCGTCCAAGTTATTTCGACGCTAAAGTAAATTGTTCGACGCTATATTGTATATTTAGCGACGAAATATATCGACGCAAAAATTCTCACTGTTAGCGTCGAAATGTGTCGACGCTAAAGTATATTAAAAAAGTATTATATGTAAGCTTACAGCGACCATTGTTGTTACTAATAGCGTCGAAATTGTTCGACGCTAAAAATGACTTTTAGCGTCGAAACTTGTCGAGGCTAACGTATATTAAAAAAGTATTATATGTACGCTTACAGCGGCCATTTTTTGATACTATTAGCGTCGAAATATTCGACGCTAAAAGTAAAAAATTTATTTTTTAAAAAATTAGTAATTTACTTATTTTTTGGTCTAAAATATTTAATTTTAATGAAAAAAAAATGTAATTAATGACGAAATATTATATTGAAATTTGTTTTAGAAAAAAGAAATATTATATTAAATTTTTTGTTCAAAATGTTTATACAAACAAAATATAAATATTATTGCTACTGTGATGGAGGGACGCCCGAGCCCGATGCACCATACTCATTGAGGCCTCGAACATCTGACGGAAAGCCAGCAGTTGCTGTTCCAACTGCTCCATCTTCTTCTCGTGGTCCACCGTGACCTGTTGTAGCTTCTCTTAGTCTGTTGCAGCTCGTCTCGGGTGCTGGCTAACTCGTCTCGAATAGATACATTGTCCGAATTACCACTATTGCGTGCAGATGACGTTGGCTTCTTACGAGTGCCAAGACCAACGTTGTAAGCTGTCTGATTCTTGAAAACCAATTGCGACAGCTGCTCATCTGGTATGGGTTGGTCCCTGTCTCCTGAGTTTGATGTTGGAGTTCCATCATTTCGTTCTGTTTCAAAAAATAAGTAATATTAGAATTTGAGAAAAAAATTTAACATATATAATATTAATTATTTTATTTTAAAAACTGAAACTTACATAGCAGCGTTCGGCTTCTTCATTTATCCATTTCTTCTTGTCATTGTAATGCGTCACACGGAAAAAATCTGGAAATGATTGCACCTCACCTGTGTTACTCTGTTATAAACATAAAATAAATTCAATATTATTCCAGATAGTAAAAAACAATTAACTGTTAAATTTTACGTTAGGATATATTTACCTCAGAATGTTCGGCACGATGTTGGATAAATGGCTTCGAACCTGCACGGTGGTTAAAACGCAAGTGACTTCGATTTTCCGCATTTGCGTGACATTTATCCTGTATTCACCAACACTGTAAGTACCGAAAACAAAGACAATTATAAATTTCTGTTTATTTCAAAATTTACCTCGTGTTTTTTGCTAGACCAAAGCTCACATAAGAATGTCCAATCTTGTTCCTCTATAAAATCAGGCTTGTGTTGTGGAGCATTTGAAGGTCCATGTTCGTCGAATATTGGTTTCAGGACTTTTGTTCTATAATCTTTATAACTTTTCCCCATGTGGTAGTCAATATATTGTTGGACATTCACTTGGGTCAGATCGAACTCGAACCATTCCTACATGAAAATTCGAGTAAAAATAAGTATCAAATAAAAATGTTAAATAACAAACAATATCGAAAACTTACAAGTAGCGAAGGAATAGCTGGTTCATTTTTGTCTCCCACGGTATCTTTCTCCAAGATACGTAGTTTTGGGGAGCTTCATATCGAGCTGTAGCTCCTATGGCTGTATTAAACGCTGAATTATGTTGTCCGACTTGAGTGTGTCCATCCTCTGATATCTGTATTCGAATACGGCCGTGAGCCTTAACGTACTTAGCCAACCCCAGGCCACGGGTGCGTCCTCGACCCTTCACTGTACTGGACTCACCTGTGCTAGCAGAGAAATCACCAGGGCCAGTTGCCCTTGTTGATGTAGATGGAGTCGCGGTAGCCCGTTTGCGATTGCCCGGTGCCATCTGCAAAACCCGTCGCATTAGCGTCATCAAATTCCAAAGTTCTTATACATATACATACATATCCATACAAGTCAATACAACTTAACAAAAGCGCTTATCACATCGAATGCTCACTTTCGTAACTTTCGAATTCCAAAACACATACAAACATTCCAAAACACATACTATATATACTATAACTTTCGAATTCCAAAACACATACAAACATTCCAAAACACATACTATATATACTATATGAACTTTCGAATTCCAAAACACATACAAACATTCCAAAACACATACTATACTATACGAAGTTTCGAATTCCAAAACACATACTGTACTAAATGGACGACGAAGTTAAACGGAAAACCATCGGGGGCTGCCTGTTCTGCCCAGAATTCTGGGCAGAACACAGCTGCTGTGTTCTGCCCAGAATTCTGCCGCCCCGTCCCTTAATTCGTCGATCATCATCCTTCATTCATTATCATATTCGTCCCTATAATTTCGACAAAATCATCATCAACCATCAACAATAATCATCAACAAAATCATCAACATAATCAAGAAAATCATCAACAATCATCAACAACAATCATTGTCATTAACTATAATTAAATTTACCGTCTTTTTGTCCACCGAATTTTATATGCCTTATCTTGTAGTTTCCTTCATGTTCGCCAATAACATTCGTCATGACAAGATTTGAAAACTCAAAATTGTTTCTGTAGTTACCGAGATAAGGTTTTCTCAGTTAATGTTACTGTCATAGACTCATAATCATGGTTATACTTGGACCTTCTTTGTCCAACTAGCATATTCAAATGAGCCCAACTAGCATATTCAAAATGAAATTCAACTGAAAATCATCAACAACCATCAACAACAAGCATCATCATACAATAATCATCATCATTCATCATCAACAAGCATCATCAACAATAATCATCATCATTCATCATCAACAATAATCATCATCATTCATCATCATCAACATTCATCATCATCAAGCATCAAATAAAAATCAAAAAGTGAGACTCACCTTAAATTTGTTGCTTGCAATGAGTATAAGCCGAGAATTGCAGGAGAAATGCAAGGTTGGGCGAATTTGGGTCGTTTGCGCAGAAGAGAAGAGGTCTCTGGTTTTAGGGATTTGGAACGACATTTAGCGTCGAATTTACAGTCTTTTAGCGTCGAATTTTCGACGCTAATAATTAGGCGGTCAATTAAAATTTAGGGTTATTTTCCGGGAAATTAAATTTTTCATATTTAGCGTCGAATAACAACATTCGACGCTAATATCACCTTTAGCGTCGAAATAAATTCATTTTAGCGTCCACAATTTCGACGCTAAAAAATTGGCGGTTTATTAAAAATTTTGGGTTTTTTTCCGGGAAATTTAAGACATATAGCGTCGAAGAATTGCGACGCCAAATGTAAACAATTTCGACGCTAAATGTGTATCATTAAAAATAATAATAATTTCGACGCCAATGTAAACAATTTCGACGCTAAATGTGTATCATTAAAAATAATAATTGAAAACAAATATATCATAGTTATATATTAATCATTACGTTAATATTTCAATCATATCTAAAGCGTAATTAAAATCAACAACCATACATTAATCCATATAAATTATTCATCCATTACAAAATACTGTAACTTCATAATTAATCACTATTATCGTCGGTATTTGAGGATTCGTGACTGGAATCGAAGTCATCTTCAGTGTCAAATTGTTCTTCACTTGCTACTTCAACGCTCACTTCAGAATGAGGAATTAGCTCAACGTCTGTACTAGCTCGAGTTAATGTGATATTTTCAGGAACGTTGACAGTTGGTCCAACAAATATCTGTTCAGGAACTTCAAAATTGCCTGAGACTTCTTGTTTTCATCTGATATGTCAACTCTATCTTTCTCCTGCGTGTCCCAAATGGCCCTATGTTGTAACTTTTCTACCACCATCCATCCAGTTCCTAACTTAGGATCAGGTATATATATCACTGAACGTGCTTGGGTACAAAAGTAATGGATCATCATTCTTGTACCAACAACGTTGAACATTAATTGACGTGAGATGATTACTAACTTGAATTCTCCTCTTTCTGGCATTAGTGTCAAACCACTTACATTGGAATAGCACAGTATGTCGTCTGGGTCGATATATGAACTCAATGACCGATTGCAATACGCCGTAGAAGTCAATTACATCTGAGCCGTGTTCTCCTTGGACTACAATTCCAGAATTTTGAGTCACATGATTAACATCTCGCTATTCGGTATGAAATCTAACTCCGTTGACAATACATCCACTGTACTCATACGCCTGCATTTGAGGCCCATAAGCCAAGGAAACCAACGAGGATTGCGAGTCCAATTGACCATTTTCCACTTGATTAATAATCTGACAATGAAATATATGTGTTAATATAACAAACTGAAATGTCTAATGTTAGGATCAAAATAAATATAAAATATTATAACTTACAGTTGTCTCAAACCATTTAGGAAATTCTTTTTTGTGGGTTTCATCAACATTATGGTCACCAGCAATTTGTAGCATTGTTAGATGTTGCCTACAATAAATTATCACGGTTAATGTATGGAAAAAATTCAGTAATGATGCACCAGAAAAACTTACATTAAATATGGTTGCACTTCATCACAATTACTCAATATAAACCAATGCGCACGTTGAACTTCCTGACGGGTTAGTAATTTGACCCTACCTACTGCCCCAAATGGTCTGTAATTTTGACGGAACACTGTGATCTCTTGGCTATTACTTACTTCTTGCATCTCCATCATAATTTCGTGGCCGACGATTGAAATGAGTTTCAATATTCTGCATGTACATCGAACAAAATGTTATTGCTTCATTTATTATAACAGCTTCAGCTATTGAACCTTCAGGTCGTGCCTTGTTTTTGACATATTGTTTGTAATCTCCCAAGCTCTGCAGATATGACAACAAGTTTGCATTAACACTAAATTCTATGCACAAAAAACGGTTACAAATTTTCTTATATAAAACTGTATATATATATATATATATATATATATATATATAATACCTCTCAATGGGATACTCCATCCATCTGTAATGGACAGGACCTCCCTTTCTAGCTTCATCCGGTAAATGCACAGCCAGATGTACCATGACATCAAAGAAAGCGGGTGGCAAAATTCGCTCCAGCTTGCATAGGATTATCACGATTCCTTGCTCAAGGTCGTCAATAACAGATGTGCTTAATGTCCTCTGACACAATTGTTTAAAGAAGCCACATAGATCAAGTACGGCGTCACATACATTCGGGGGGAGATAAGGTCGAATGCCAACAGGAAGGAGAATCTCGAGCAGCACATGACAATCGTGACTCTTTAATCCCGTTATTGTATCATCTCTGACCCAACGCCCAATATTGGATGCATAATTATCAGGGAATTTAACCATTTTCAGCCAATCACAGAATGATTTTCTCTCCGATTGATTGAGCACATAACTAGCAGGAGGCTTAATAAAACCTCGAGAGGAGTCTTGTAAATGCAATTCACTGCGAATTCTAAGATCTTGTAGGTCCAATCTAGCATTTACAGTGTCTTTTGTCTTACCCGGAATATTGAATAGTGTACCCACTAAACTCTCACAAATATTTTTCTCTATATGCATTACATCCAAATTATGTCGCAAACTCAGAGTCCCCCAATATCTAACTCAAAGAAAATACTTTTTCCTGTCCAATTCAACTCTTCAGGTAACCGTTTTCGATTTTTATCTCTATTATTAGGATGTTTACCTGGTGTGCTGTCTTTCAGATGTTGATGTTGGCAAAGTATGTCAAATGCAGACAATCGATTGGGCTTACTCTGAGGTTCATGTTGCCCGTTAAATAATTTACTCCTCCGCCAAGGATGACTCGACTCAAGAAATCTCCTGTGGCCCGTGTATCCGATTTTATTCCGTAATCGTTGCGAAGGTGTATGATCCGCACAAACTGGACATGCCATGTATCCCTTAGTGCTCCATCCAGATAATGAACCATAGGCTGGAAAATCATTAATGGTCCATAATAATGCGGCATGCATCTGAAAATACTGCTCTGAAGCTGCATCATAGGTATGCACACCCACATTCCATAATGTTTGTAACTCCTCGATCAATGGTCTCAAGTAAATATTTATATCTTTACCAGGTGAACGTGGACCAGGGATAAGCAATGACATAAACATGAACGGATCCTTCATACATTTCCATGGAGGTAAGTTATATGGAATGACAATAACGGGCCAGATGCTATAAGAGTTGTACATATTCCCAAATGGGTTAAAACCATCAGAGGCAATACCTAACCTGACATTACGGGGGTCCTCTGCGAAACGAGGGTACATGTCATCAAATTCCTTCCATTCGGTTCCGTCCGCAGGATGTCTAAGTATGCCCTCCGCACCGATCCTCTTTTCATGATGCCACATCATATCAGTCGCTGTGTGTCGTGACATGAACAATCTCTGCAGCCTGGGCGTTAAAGGGAAATATCGCAATATCTTTTGAGGCACTTTCTTCCCCATACCACGGACTTTGTACCGACTTTCACCACATATCGGACAATGTTCAAGTGATTCATACTCGGCACGAAATAATACACAATCAAACTTACAAGCATGAATGGATTCATACCCCATTCCCAGATCACGCAACATTTTCTTTGCCTCGTAGTACGACTTAGGCAATTCGCTTCCAACCGGTAACATTTGGGCCAGTAACTCTAACATCATATCGATACTTTTGTTGGTCATTCTGTTGATCACTTTAATGTGTAATAATTTCACAACGAAATTCAAGATCGACATTCCAGCACCTTCGAATGGAATTTTTTTTGCCTCATCAAGTAGTTCACTAAATAAATTTTGATCATTTCCACTTAACACTGGCATGTCGCCACTAACACTATGACCAAGTTGTGGACCTTGTAAGTCATGCAAAATATCGGCGATCTCATCGTTTGCAGGTTGATTGTAACTACTGCTCCCTTCACCGACATCATAAAACCGTGACTGAGAATTATACTGCTCACCGTGATAAATCCACGTACGGTAAGTTGGTGATATTCCTGGCATGTATAAATGATTATGAACTTCATCTAACCGCTTCCTTTTCCTATTCAAACAATTTGCACATGGACAACGAACACGACCTTCTGCATCAATGTGTTGCTTTGCGACTTCCATAAACTCAGACACTCCATTACGATATTCAACACTCAATCTATCCAGAGAGCTCATCCAATTTCTATCCATTTCAGCAGAATACCTAAATATAATAATATAATCATTAGATATCATTTTACAGTAATCAACATTACTAATTCAGTAATACTTAATTTAAGCATATATATATATATATATATATATATTTGGTTGATAAATTAAATAGTTTACAAAAAATTTATATTTTATTAATTAATATACTTACTCTACATATATGAATCATAAATCACTAACAAACAGCACATATAAACAATATATAATCATAAAAATTGAAAATAATAAAGAAATATGAAACAAGAATTACCTTATCGGAAATTGATTACAATTTTATTGAAAATTTTTAGGAGAGATGTGAGGATGTAGAGGAGAAATTCTGAGATTTCAGAGGATGAAAATGAAGAATGAGAGAAAAAACAGAGGGGGAGAAGGGTTGGTGACCTTCTGCATTTTAATCTATCTTTAGCGTCGAATACGGAAATTCGACGCTAAATGTTACAGTTTTTTAGCGTCGAATACGTTATGTCGACGCTAATTGTTGATATTTAGCGTCGAATTTAATTTAGACGCGAAAGAATCAAGGATCTGTCGGTGGAAATTTCATAACTATTCAGCGTCGAAAATATTTTCGACGCTAAAAGTATTATTTTTGGCGTCGACTATACATAATCGACGCTAATTGTGTACGTTTTTTAGCGTCGAAAAGGTTTTTTCGACACTAAAATTATACTTTTAGCGTCGAATTTAATTTAGACGCGAAAGAGTCAGGGGTTTGTCGGTGGAAACTTTATAAACCTTTAGCGACTATATTTGTTCGACGCTAAAGTATATTTTTGGCGTCGACACGTTTTTGCGACGCTAAAAGTGTAATATTTGGCGCCAAAAATTATTGCAATAATATAATTATTCAGCGTCGAATACTATTCGACGCTAAAGTTCTGTATTTAGCGTCGAAAATAGTTTTCGACGCTAAAACATTAATATTCTGCGTCGAAAATTTATTCCGTCGCTAAATATTTGACATATAGCGTCGAAAATCATTTTCGACGCTAAATATCACTTTTAGCGTCGAAAACACATTCGACGCTGAATAGTTGGACGCTAAAAGCCATAATTCTTGTAGTGCTTATGATTAAGTTCATATATACATATTGGAAATGTGAACGAAAAGCAGTTATAAAAATTACAATAATAGTTGGAAAATACAATTTGATAATATTATAGTGCATATAGGGATCATTATTAATATTTTTCTTAGAAAATTAAACAATAAGGTTATTGGGGATGATTTATTCTCCATTCTCATTTACGGATAATGGATAATATCCTCATTCGGAATAATCGGATTTGGAATTTTTTTTAAAAATACAAATTGGAGAATCATGATCTCTGATTAAACCTGTTCCATTAAAATCTCTAGTTTAGTTAATTTTTCAATTAATCTCTATAAAAAAATTACTCAAATACCAAATTCGATAGTTTTTAATTATTGATATACACAACAAGTAGGGTTGTATCGGCTTGGTTTTGAAATTTTTTCCATCTTAATAGATTGGTTTTGGCCAACCCGCGAGGATTGTGGGTTGTCACAGGTTGAGAAAATTTCAAGCTACAACCCTATATATTATTTATTTTAACTAATATGATATTTTTAATATTTTTTAATATTATGTGATTGGATTTTATATTTTAATTTTTTTCCCTTTCTTTATTAATTTGAATATAAATTCTTAAATTTTTAGTTAATTTTTAAAAAATTAAATATATTCCACCTATAAAACCCCAACTCACATGTCAACCACTCACTCACACGAGTTGTTCGGTGGTACAGGCTGGTTGAGTTGAAAATATTTCACCCACCATCTACGCGTTGGATAAATTGAGTCTCAACCCGACCCGTGTACACCTCTGACAACAAGGATTTTGGTATAGCTTTTGAAAATACAGAAACTATAAAGATTAAAACAGCATTTTAAGTTATAAGCTGTTCGCCTCTTAGGTTACATATAAATTATCAAAATTTTAAAATGACATCAATATATTTTTATATTTTATAATGTTAATAGCCAAATCTTATACGTTTGAAGATTATCAAGACTGTCAACAACCTAGTTTTTGTTAACAATTTAACAGCCAGGCTCATGAGCTTTAAAAAAAAAAAAAATTTCAAGCTTATTATTTCCTTAATTTTTAATTTCAAAACTAAATTTTTCTCAAACTATAAAAATATTACACAAAAAATACATATTACTAATCTACAAATCACAATTAGGAGTGGCAACAGGTCGGGCCCGGGCTATTAAAAAAATGAATTTTTATTTTTATTTTTTGTAGAAACAACTAATTTTTTTAATACATTAAAATGAAAAAAATTGAGCATTTCATTGTTTTTAGTTTTTTATTATTAAACTTTAAGAATTTAGTTATAAACACTACAAGAAAAGTTACTTTTAGCGTCGAAAAATCATTCGACGCTAAAGAAATATTTGAGCATCGAAAACTAATATTCGACACTAAATGATCAGTTCTATTGCGTCGAAATAGATTTCGACACATATAATATATCTTTAGCATCAAAAGTTTTACTTTGACGCAAAATGTATGAGATTAAGCGTCGAAACTAGGCATGGAAAGTGGAAGTAAAGTCCTAAAAATGGCCTAGCATCGAGACGCCGAACGTTCCGCGTCGCGACGCGTATTGGAATTTTCCCAGATAAGTTTCTGGAATTGTGTGCGTCACGACGCGTAAGGCCAGCGTTGCAACCCGAAAGCAGAGTTGCTCATTGGTTCAACCGTGTATGTGCGTGTCGCGATGCCCAAAAGGTCCGAGTCGTGACGCGTGACTAAAAATTCCCCAATTCACTTTTAAATCATTCCAGCTTCACCCTAGCGTGTTAGAGGCCACCCTAAGGGTCTCATATCAGTTTGTGTATACATGTTACATCATGAAATAAGTACGATATGCCTTGAAATAATAATAAGTGCTTGAGTGGATAATTTAGTTTAATTCGGAATATGTTCCCCATCCCACTTTCTAATCAAATTTATCAATTATAGATCATCGCATAAACCAGAGTTTTATTAGCAAGTGAGTAATGCCATCCAAATTTCAAATCAGTGAGTGGACACTCTCTTTCTAAGTCGATTTTTCTTTGTATTATTTTAAGCACAGACTTACTTTTCTTCACATAGGGCGTTAGTCAGAATTTTATTACAGATGCTTTTCAGATTATAGCTTAGAAAATAAATGTTTTCAAATCATGATTTCGTGTTTTCGAGGCTTGGGGAAAAACCCACCTCAATATGTAACTTGTCACATATATGGAATTGACGGAGAGGACATGTGCACATGTAGAGGATTGGGGGAACTGCGATACGTAACGTCCCCAGATCCTAATTCAGAACTAGGGATGACAAATGCCCCTAGATCCTAGATTCAGAGCTTGGAGGGTAACATAGATTCGCTTCCCTAGTTTTAGTTCAGTGGCTTGGGGGACTGCGATACGTAACTCCCCAAGACCACTAGTTTCAGGGATAAGTAGTGGCGTGCTTTGGGGGACGGTGATACGTAACGCCCCCATACGTCAAGTTTTCCAGTGACAAATTTTAGAGAAAAGGTTTTTTTTTTTGAGATGCAGTTTTCAGAAAAGAAAGCTTTATAAAAGAATTTTTAGAAAGAAAATTTAGTTTTCATAGAAAAAATTCAGATTTTGCAGACATAATAGTTTTTACATAAACGTTTTGCAGAAAAGTGAGGTTTTCAGATAAGAAAAGTGTTTTCAGAAAAAAAAAATGGCTTTTCTGGTGACCAATCGGGTTTTGTAACCAAAAGTTTTTATAAAAATAAATCATTTTTTTGTTTTAATCGTCCACTCACTTAGATCGTTCAACGGTCTAACCCCATCACTCACAGTTTCTCTGTTTTACAGGTAATCTCAGGGAACGAGCTCGAGAGGATGGATATTAATGGCAATCATTAGAAGGTTTGGTCCACTAGGTCAAGTCAGAGTTCAATTCAGTCAATGATAGAAAATGTCATGTATCATATAGTTCGCTAGTAAGGAATACACATGTAAGAACTTATAAGTGTTCATTACTAAGTTGAGTTGTGTAGTGAATTGGAGTATTTAGTTTGAAAAACATTATGCATTCATGATGTTGATTTGGGCATCAGTCATGTGCATGAGTTTATATATGAGATAAGTTTAATATTGTTAGAAATTCAGAGGCTCGAGGAGATAGTACGGCCTATTCCTTGCCGGCAGCATTTCCCAAATTGAGGATGTTACAAAGATGGTATCAGAGCATGGTCTAGGGAGTCAGTGACTGTAGTGGGTAGAATGCTGGGGTCTTTGTTGGATAATTATGACCCATAGCATCACTATTTGTACAAAACATGGTGTTGTTGTACAAATTAACTATGTGACAAAGGAAACTTTTGATAAATTCAAAGAGTTTCGAAACGATGTAGATAGACAGACCGGCTAAAGTATTAAACCGTCACGGTTAGACCGTGGTGGAAAATACTTAAGCAATAAGTTTCTCGATTACCTGAAAGAGTATAGTATTCTTTCACAGTGGAATCCTCCCGGAACACCTCAATTGAGCGGTGTGTCCAAACAGAGAAACCGAATTTTGGTGGACATGATAAGGTTAATGATGAGTCGCTCTGAGCTACCATTTTCCTTCTAGGGATACGCATTAATCAGTGCAAAACTTATTTTGAATAAGGTTCCATGAAAATCTGTTAGATAGACTTCATATCAGATATGAACAGGAAAGAAATCGGGTTTCTCATTCCTGAAGATTTGGGAATGCTAGACATATGTTTGGATGATACCAAACTAGAACCCAAATCGGATAAATGCCTAATTTGTGGGTTATCCTAGGGTAACCAAAGTATAGTACTTATACAATGTAATTGTTGCTCTCCATGCGTGTTTCCTAAAAGGAATACCTATATGCAGTGGTAAGTGAGAGGAAAGTAAAACTCGATCGGAGTAATACTGGTCTAGGCACCGATTCCTTAACGGAACACAAACAGTTCATCAAGGATGAAACATTACCAATAATCTTCGAATACACAAGAACCGCGTAAGTCGAAGAGAGTTAGAAAACAACCTGGAGGTATGGGTTTCTGATTTCACCTCGTAAAGATGTCAATCTTATTGAGGAACACGAACCGGCTACGTATGAGGAAGTGATACAAGGTATCGACTCCCTATTATGGCAAAGTGCCATGATGTCCGAAATGGATTCCATGTATACCAACCAAGTTTGGGTACTGGTTAATGTACCGGAAGGCATTGTGCCTATTGGTACTATATAAGTCTTCAAGGAAGACATACATGGATGGCAACATACCAACGTAAAAAGCTAGGCTTGTAGTGAAAATGTATCGGTATCAAAATTGTGTTGATTACGACGAAACTTTTTACTCGTTGTCATGATTAAATCCATTTGGATAATGCTTGCTAATGCTGCATGTTTCATTTATGAAATATGGCAGCTGAACGTCAAAACCGCTTTCCTTAAATGGAAACCTTTTGGAGGATGTTTATAAACATCCTAATGGTTTTGTCATACCAAAATATGCAAACAAGGTTTGCAAGTTAAATCGATTCATTTATGGATTGAAGCAAGCATTGCGTTCTTGGAACCAACGTTTTGATAAGATCATAATGGCATTGTGTTCTTGTGTATATTAGAAGGTTAGTGGGAGCGCACTGATAATGAATGTCCCATATAAAGATAACATGTCATTTCTTGGAAATGACATTCCCATAATACAATCGGTGAAAGCTTGGCTTTCATGAAAATTCTCCATAGATTACTTGGGTGATACAACCTTTATTCTAGGAATAAGGATCTACTGGGATAGATCTAAAAGTTATTGGCACTCTCCGAGAACTCGTACATTGAAAAGATGTACGTGACGTGGTGCCTCATATGCTTTGAGCATATGGAGTCACAATCAGGCCAATCCAAGTGATAGTCACTGGATTGATGTTAAGAACATCCTTAAGTATCTTAGATGATCTAAAGATGCTTTCTTAAGCTATGTAGGAGGAGAACTTGAAGTGATTGGGTTCACCGCTGCAAGTTTCCAAACTGACAAAAATAACGACTATAAGTCGTAATAAAGTTACTATATAGTTTGAATAACGGAACAATGAGCTGGAAATCTTCCAAGCAAGATACTGTTGCCGAATAAACAATAAAAGCGGAATATTGCTACAGTTGAGGAAGCAAAAGAAGCAATTTTGGATCTGTAAAATTCCTAATTAGATTAGGAGTAGTTCTGTTAGCAGCTGAGCTAGGCTACAACACAGGTTAAAGAATTAATGGTCCCATCAATGATCCAAGTATGTACTTCGACTATTTCATCTGATTTGTCAGATTATACATCGTGGCGATGTGATTATCGAATAAAACACATCAGATGATAACATTTCAAATTCGTTGACGAAAGTTGTTTCTCAGCGGAAGTTTGAGCGACCCGTACATAGTTCAAGTGTAGGACACTTGAGTGATTGGCTATTGGCCAAGTGGGAGATTGTTGGACAATTATGACCCATAACATCACTATTGTACAGAACATGGTGTTGTTGTACAAATTAACTATGGGACAAATGAAATTGCTCTTTTATCATTTATAATTGGATTACCGGGATATATAAATGATAAAAGTCCATATGATTAGTTCCGGATTAATAAGATATGAGACAGTATTAATCCACTAAGGTTAATCATTAAAATATCCCTAGTCATAGTATTATCGAGATTGGACATCGATAATGCGGAATAGACTAGTATTGCACTTGTGCGCGTTGTGGGAGCATAACAGCATAGTTCTCATATATTTAAGTATTGGATACTTATGCAAGTGTGATAGGAGGTTGTGTTTACCGATGGTACGGAAACAGCTTCGCTCTGGATAGACCCCTTGAAATCCCAATGGTAGTATGACTATGTGTCTATGGGATTCTGAATCAGGGTAGGTGTATTTGGTCTTAACCTGAGACTTGCATCGCTAATACTTGCAACAATAAGTATACTTTGGTTTTGGTTGTCCGGGGCTTTAACAGGTTCTATGTACGCCTCTTCTGGGTATACTGAGAATCGTACTGTATTTGGTATGATGTCAAGATGGAAGTATCACTCCAGTCATATGGAGATGATGATCACGCGGGATACGGAACTAGTACTCTTTAGAACAACAGTCATCGGGATAATATGACTAGGTCATGATTATCCGATTATATAGACTAGTTACCAGAGATCTGATATATGCTTCATACGGGGCAGACACAATTCCAGCCCCAGGCCTAGCATGTCACATCCGATACTGGATCGCAATACGCAATACTACGTATACTACGCCTGAAACAGATTGCATATTCCTTAAAATAATATTTCTGGAGAATTGGGAAGGCACAATGCTTTGCTAGAAACCATCCATGTCTTGTAAATCGGTAAAAACGTGGTATCGGGTACACACGTGTTCGGATAGTCCGACGACCAGATTTACTGCCAACATATCCACGGATCTCCTGGGTCGCTTCCCGAAGATTCACCGATGACGTTTGACTCGAACATAATTAATCTGGGATTAATTGGAAGAGAGAAAATTAATCTAGGATTAATTACGGAGAATTTTATCTGGGATAAAATTCAATTAAAAGAGAGAGAAAGATTAATTTGGAATTAATCGATAAAATAATATATTCGATATATTAAATGAAATTATATTTCATAACGGAATTAAAATTAGATTTTAATTCGGGCGAACGAATTAATTTAGAATTAATTCGCAAGCTACGTGAATAGTAATTTTGCTATGCATAATTATTTAATTAAATTTGATTTAATTACGTCGCAACGGAAATTCGTTAATTCGAAATTAGCGAACCTGAGCCCGGGAGTGTTTGCGGGCCCACTCGGATTTTGAATTCGAGTGGGGCCCACAAGTTACATCACAAATCACATCACCTAGTCACTTTAAATAACTTTTTGTTGATGGGTTTTGGTGGGTTGTTGGGTTTTGGTGGGTTGTTGGTGACTTATCCAACACACCAAGTTGGTGAGATGATGGACATATACCAAATATTGGTTTTGGTATATAATTAATTTGATTTTGGAAATCAAACACAAGTCAACTCATTTTTCACCTTCTTCCTCTCTTCTCCATTCACGCCACTCTCTCTCTCTTGGACTAAGGCTTGGTCGCAACTCACCAAGGGACATTGGAAGATTTGTTGCAAATTTTTCAAGAGCTAACACTCAAAGGAGTCATTCAAAGGTGTTAGGGAAACCTATCATTGAGCTTGGAATCAAAGATCAAAGCTTGGAGCATTGATTCAACATTTAAAGAGGAGCTTGGAGCATAACACAAGGAGCAAAAGTTTTGAACTCTCCACCAACATCCAAGCCGATCAAAGTGAGTATTTCCGCCATCTTACTTTGCGTATTCATATGATTTCTTGCTTAATTTGATCTTGGTTTGACCTAGAAAACCCAACAGTCTTGTATACGCAGTATGTTCGGGAAACCTGTATGCGAGGAACTACCTCTCCAGTATCTGATCCTCGAGTACGTCCTCAAGCTCTATAGATAGGTTAGTAAGCATTCCCAAAGCTATCTGAATTCTTTTCCTAACAAACGGACCATGATCCTTCCCTCAATTAAAAATCATTTCGTAATCATCCTGGTTTACTTTCAGAAGTTCAGAATAAGCTATGAAACTATATAGTAGAGATCCAATAGAGTCTGCCCAATAGAGTAAAGATGAGGAAGAGAAAAAATAGAGGAAAAGAAAAGATGTATAGATTTTCAAGCGATCAGAGGTAAGAATCAATAGAGATACATAACTTGATAGATAAGAAAGAACCAGAACTTGTAGTAGAAAAGAAAATAGAATAAGCCGAGTGAAATTGAGATGTCGAGTAGACCTAGAATCACTTGACTACCTTTGGGTAGACTAGAATTGTTCATGAGTTATTTTATAGTGGGATTTTAAATTGGTTTGTGTTTTGATTCAAATAAATAAATATAAGTTTTTAGAATACATGCATGCAAGTCGTATAACATGTGTTGATGGTAGTTTTTGATACTAAAATTAGATTTTAGGTGTATTTGAAGTATTATGAGAAAATTGAAAGTGTTTTGAATTGGTTTGAAGTAGAAAATACTCATTGCCTAGGGCGACATTGCGACTCTGGCCTCTCAACATCGCGACACCGAGTCGATATATTAAATGAAATTAGATTTCATAACGTAATTAAAATTGATTTTAATTCGGGCGAACAAATTAATTTAGAATTAATTCGCGAGCGACTTTCGTAATAATTTTACGAGGCATTATTATTTAATTAAATTTGATTTAACTACGTCGCAACGGAAAATTCGTTAATTCGAAATTAACGAACCCGAGCCCGAAATATGTTTAGCGGGCCCACTTGGATTTTGAATTTAAAGTGGGGCCCACAAGTCACATAACTAGTCAACTAGTTACTCTATGGTGATGGAAGTTTATGAAGACTTTGATGTTAGCTTGTTTCTTACACTATCATTATTTTAATTGATGTGTAAGACCTTTACCTACTTTGGAAGATTTAGTAATTGATTTATTGATTTTTGGAAAATCAAATCTAGGAACACATTACACTCTCTCCCTCTCATTTTCTCACTTAGCAGAAACTTTCCCCCTGTTTTTCTCTAAGATTTCTGAGAGTTGCTTCTCTTGATTGGGAAATTTTGTAGCAAACTTTTCCTAAGCTAGCACTTAAAATGAGTCTACAAAGGTGATAGAGAAACTATCCCATTGAGTTTGGAATTCAAAGTTCAAGCTTGGAGCTCAACATACAAACAAAGGAGGGCTTGGAGCACTACACAAAGTTTGAAGAAATTTTTGTTATCTCCACATCTGCCATAACCGATCGTTGTAAGTATTTTTCCGCTATCTTACTTCGATTATTCACACTTCTTTATGCTTAATAGATCATTGGCATTTTCTAGGAGAACAAATTAACATTTCCAAAACAACAATTTAATTAATTAATCATGCTTTATTATATTCAATTCATGTCCAACACAATTGAAGCAAAATCAACTCATAACATGCTTCTATATCTCACGGTATTTTGGGCATTTTATATCCGATTTTGATTTCAATCCAATTAAATCACAAATCAATATATTCATGCATTTTAAACACATCCAATGGTCTAAAAAATCAAAATCACCATGACATTAGGGCTCTAGGTATTCGGCCATGCTATCCAATTTGGGGAAAATTATCTAATCAATTTTTCTCAAAATTAATCATGTATAACTCTAAGTTATCATAATCTAAGCATACTCAAACAATCAATTTGACGAAATCATGCTCCAAGCAAAAATACCCAAATTAAAGTCTATGAACCCTAATCTATTTCATGCTTAATTTGGCTATGATACCGCTATACACTTTAATTAAAAAATTGTGATATTTGGAATATTGGAATTTAATTAATTAGGCTTCAATTTGAAATTGGGCTAAAATTGTTATATTTGGGCCTAATGGGCTTGGTTGGGCCAAGTTGATTTAGGACAATTGGATTGGATCCAAATTGGGCCTAAAACCATTCCGTTAAGTCCAAATATAATAAGTGCGAATTTAAATATTTAATTGGGCCTAATGGCCCGAAATTAATTTTATAGCAAATAGGGTGATTATTTTATTGGGCCTTGGCATTTGGGTTTGACCCATATTTGCCAAAGCCCATGCCTTATGAATTAATTAAAAGCCCATTGGACTTTAATTAAATTGACATTGAATGTTAATTGAGCCTTTGAGACCCATTAAGATTAGATTTAGAATCTAAGTCGTAAAGACACATTAATAAAGTGTGATTATTTAATTTGGAATTAAATATGAATTAGTATTGAATACAAATTAAATTGGATTTAAAATTATAGTTCGATATAATTCAAGAATACGCACTTTGAGTACTTATTCTTAAACGAGTTGGACTCGCGCAAATCAAATCGTTGTTTGAACATTGGAAGATCACTTAATTCAATGATTAATTAGTTGGATTAGATTGATTGAATACGATGCTTTGTGTGAATACATGGATGTATTGTATGAATAATGTATATCAGATGGATATTAGATGGGTGAGGACAATTTTGGAAATTATTGTAATAAATTTAGAATTTATTAAATTGGACCTGCGTGTCCAGCCTTTATCTCTTGACTCTTTGCAATTCTCTTCTCACCAATTCCCCTCGATGTTAAGAGGTTTCTTTATTGTTTTATATAATTGGGTAGAAGTTAGAATAGTGCTAGCCGGGGAGAGGAAATGGAGAGATTTGTTTTAGGAACAATTTATTCAATATCCATCCGCATATTGTTATTATTTTAATTCGCGCCTTATTATGCTTTTAGAATGCATGCTTAAGGGTGTATGATGAGACTTATGAAAGTACCTACAAGCACTAGCGACAAACAATCTCTATACCCAAGAGGGGGTGAATTGGGTTATCGCTATAAATGCGGAATTATAAAATCTTTGCCGATTTTAAGCTCTTATTACGAAGTGGGAGTTTTAGGCCAATTTTCTCTATTCTAATAAATATCCTATATGCAGGTTTCTAATCAATAAGTGTAAATACAAATTAACTTGCAAATAGTAAAAGAGTAGGGAAAGAGAGATACGACACTGCGATATATAGTGGTTCGGCAAACCGTGCCTACGTCCACTCCCTCAAGCATCGCTTGAAGATTTCTACTAGAATCGAGTTTCCGTGGTTCACTCGCACCAAGAGTTTTCCGCCAAAGGCACACTCCAAACCCTTTTACAATTTTGAGTTTTGTTCGTAGGCTCACTCACAAACCTTTACAATTACCCGAATAATGGGATTTCACAAATCGCAAGTGTTTTTTGATAAAAAGAATTAAAACACACTTGGGCACTCACAAATAATAATAAGATTGTGTGAGAGCAAAACCCAAGTGATCTAAGCTCACTAAATGATATGAAGATGTATGTGAGCTTGGATGAGTGTTTAAAGTGTGTGAAGGTTTTGGACACTCTTTTCTTGCCTTAAAGAATGTATGTAGATTGTGTATTAAGTCTCTAACCTAAGGCAAAGGAGTTGGGGTCTTATTTATAACAAAATGCAAAGCTATCCCCAACTAAAGCAAAACCGGCGAGCAAACCGGCGAGTAGACCGGCATGCTGGTCTAGGGTTTCAATATCTCCCAACGGCTATATAACGTTCGAAAAACTAGCCGTTAGACCGGTGAGCAAACCGGTATGGAGACCGGTGAGGACCAGCCCGATTCCAGAGAGCAGGATTTTCTTGCCAATACCTGCATGAAGACCGGCGAGGTAACCGGCACGGTATGGCCCGGTTCCAGTAGGCATGCGAAACAGGGGAAGGCCGGTTTAATGACCGGTAAGGGGACCGGTATGGTCCATGCCGGTTCCAGAAGGCTTCTCTAAATACTAAAATGCAAATTTGAAGGTTTTAATGCATTTTGTACATGCCCCTAATGCATCTAAGTGAATGTGCATGATCCCTATGAGCTTAGGCACTTGAATATTACATCTCACATTACAAATTAAATCCTAAGCAAAGACGTTTGCAATATAATCTCCATTTTGCCGCAAGTCTTCACATTCTCGCTCTTCACCCCATATGCTTCGACACTTTTTGTATTGCTTCGTGTTTGCACGTCGAAGTGGTCAATTGCGTTGACGTCATCAAAATCCAATTAAGCAACCAAGTCGCCAACAATCTCCCCCTTTTTGATGATGGCAACCCCTTAAAACTTGTTGATACTTGTGAGCTTCTTGGAGTGTAAATTTAACAATTTTACTCCCCCTCAACATAAGCTCCCCCTCAATGTGTGATTGTCTTCAAAATAGCTCTATAAGACTTAGACAAACACATTAGTACAATTACTCCCCCTGAAACCAAGGGCGAGGGTAAAACAAGTTTTAATCTCATTTCTAATGATTTCTCCCCCTTTGACATTATCAAAAAGTGGAGAAGCAAATTAAGTTCTAAAATGAGATACCAATATATGTGTGCAAAAAAAAATAAAATACAATTTTTTAAAATATGCACATTTGGCATTTCCCCCTTTTTTACCATAAAAAAAATTTATGCATAAGATAGTATTTTCAAAAGATAGATTCTCATGAATACCATTACAATCTAAGAGCATCTTAATCATGATTTCGCCCCAAATTTGATACCAATGAAAAAATATCAATAAATCCATTTGAATATCATATCACTTTTAAGCATTCTTTCAAATGAGTCATTATATATCGTGATACCAATTAAAACCAATGACTTTAATGCATTTAATGATTGTTCAATTATGTTCTAATATATACATTTCATGATATTCATCTAAGATTATGCCAATTTACATGCATTTCATTTTCAATCAATTAGTTCATATGGCAAGGCATATTCAATCAAGTGATCAATATATTGCATTTAACTCAATAAATTTCATGTGATACCAATTGGAAATAGAATAATGGTTTAAATATATGATTAAGGCACTTAGTGATATCAAATGAAAATCGATATCAATAGAAGTTTGAACATTGCCTAATCACTTTGTATGCTTTAAAAATATTTTAACCAAAGTGAAATATGCATACATATAGAAATTGGAGGAAACGGTACCAATGTTTCCGTGAATACGGAGTTTACCTTTACCGTTGCGAATCCTCATCTCTTTGAGCTTTTGGGATCAATTTTGCAATTTCTTTAAAGTTCCATTCCCAAAGCTCCCCCTACAAATTTATCAATTACACTTTGGTACCCAAACTTTCTTGGGTCCATTGGGGTTAGTTTTGATTCATTGAGGAATCCATGCATTTTTAATCACATTCTTATACATGCATTCAAAAATTTATGTCCATTTTCATTGCAAGCATGACATGTGACATTTTCATTTAAACATTCTTAGCATGAGAATCAGAAGCCTTAACAAAAAATAATTTCTCAAAAATTTTCTTTTAATATAAGGCCTATATCCTAATCCTTCTCTTTTAAATGCACATTTTTGGGATCCAATAAGCATATTAAAATTTTTATGTCCTAATGTGAATTTGCTAAGTATGTTTGCAAATCTACAATCTTAGTATTTAATAAGACATTTTCATTCAATATAGATTCGCAATCGCATGTCTTAGAGCTAGATGGCATATTTGATATGGCATTTTCAAGTTCTAGCTTTTTAATCTTTAAACATGCATTTTCATCATTCAAGCATGCAATTTCTTTTTCATGTTTAGCCTTTAAGCATATCACATCATTATCTAAAACATGAATTTTATCCATACTAGTTGCATGTTCAATTTTAAGTGTAGCATGCTCATTTTTGACCAATTTTAATTTCTTTTTAAGCATATCACATAATTCTTTTAAACCATTAAAAGCATCAAGTAATTCAGAATTGTGTACCTCTTCTTCTTCGCTTTCTTCTTCAATTTCAAATCGGATGTCTTCACCCGTGATAGCCATAAATGCTATTGATTTATCTTTGACTTCAACTTCTTCCTCCTCGGATGAGCTTGAATCGCTATCGCTCCAAGTTGAAGTTGCTTTCATTGCCTTTTTCTTTAATTTTCCTTTCATTTTCCTCAATGGGAAATCGGTAGCTATGTGACCCGATTTGTTGCATTCATAACACACAATTTTCTTGTTCTTCCGCACCATTTTTCTTCTTTCTTTTCATCCGTCTTTGATTTTCCCTTTCGATTTACGACTTAAGAAGCTTCTTCAAGTTCTTGTTTAATTGAGCCAAATCATCATCACTATCTTCTTCTTCTTCACTTGAGCTTGAATCATCTTTTCTTCTTGCTTTAAGGCCAAGGATTTCCTTATCCTTTTCTCATCTTCCTCCTTTTTGTCCATTTTGATCTCCATTTCGTACTCAAGTAATTTCCAACTAAATCATCGATCTTCAATGTGTTTATGTCATTTGCTTCTTTAATGGAGGAGGTATAACTTCTAAATCCTTTGGGAGTGATCTCAAGATTTTCTTCACTTGATCCGATGTCCCGATGACTTTTCCAAATGCTCCCAAATGATTGATGATGACCGTAAACCTCGAAATCATGTGATCGATTTCTTCCTCGGATTCCATCTTGAAATTGTCCAATTCGCACATGAACCGGTTGATCTTCGATTCCTTCACTTGACTTGTGCCCTCATTGACCATTTCCAATGACTTCCATAAATCATATGCGTTGCCATACTCTGGAAGTTTGTTTATTTGCTCCCGATCAATGCCACATTGAAGTTGGTTGAGAGCTTTAGCATTTTGTGAGGCTTGCTTAAATCCTCACTATCCCATTCTGAACTTGGCTTCGAAATTTCAACCTCATTTATATCCTTTTTCATTGGCATACTGGCACCCCGTGTGATGACCAAATAGGATGGCGGATCATTGGCTAGGAGATAAGTTAACATTCTTGACTTCCAACAGTTGTAGTCGGTTCCGGTGTAAAACGGAGGTCTAGTTGTTGAATATCCCTCGGCAAAATTTGAAGAGTGGCTTGTAGATCCCATAGTCTATTCTCGGACGTTTAAGTCTTTCTTGAGATACCCCGCTCTGATACCAACTGAAAGTACCTACAAGCACTAGCGACAAACAATCTCTATACCCAAGAGGGGGTGAATTGGGTTATCGCTATAAATGCGGAATTATAAAATCTTTGCCGATTTTAAGCTATTATTACCAAGTGGGAGTTTTAGGCCAATTTTCTCTATTCTAATAAATATCCTATATGCAAGTTTCTAATCAATAAGTGTAAATACAAATTAACTTGCAAATAGTAAAAGAGTAGGGAAAGAGAGATACGACACTGCGATATATAGTGGTTCGGCAAACCGTGCCTACGTCCACTCCCTCAAGCCTCGCTTGAAGATTTCTACTAGAATCGAGTTTCCGTGGTTCACTCGCAACCAAGAGTTTTCCGCAAAGGCACACTCCAAACCCTTTTACAATTTTGAGTTTTGTTCGTAGGCTCACTCACAAACCTTTACAATTACCCGAATAATGGGATTTCACAAATCGCAAGTGTTTTTGATAAGAAAGAATTAAAACACACTTGGGCACTCACAAATAATAATAAGATTGTGTGAGAGCAAAACCCAAGTGATCTAAGCTCACTAAATGATATGAAGATGTATGTGAGCTTGGATGAGTGTTTAAAGTGTGTGAAGGTTTTGGACACTATTTTCTTGCCTTAAAGAATGTATGTAGATTGTGTATTAAGTCTCTAACCTAGGCAAAGGAGTTGGGGTCTTATTTATAACAAAATGCAAAGCTATCCCCAACTAAAGCAAAACCGCGAGCAACCGGCGAGTAGACCGGCATGCTGGTCTAGGGTTTCAATATCTCCCAACGGCTATATAACGTTCGAAAAACTAGCCGTTAGACCGGTGAGCAAACCGGTATGGAACCGGTGAGGACCAGCCCGATTCCAGAGAGCAGGATTTTCTTGCCAATACCTGCATGAAGACCGGCGAGGTAACCGGCACGGTATGGCCCGGTTCCAGTAGGCATGCGAAACAGGGGAAGGCCGGTTTAATGACCGGTAAGGGGACCGGTATGGTCCATGCCGGTTCCAGAAGGCTTCTCTAAATACTAAAATGCAAATTTGAAGGTTTTAATGCATTTTGTACATGCCCCTAATGCATCTAAGTGAATGTGCATGATCCCTATGAGCTTAGGCACTTGAATATTACATCTCACATTACAAATTAAATCCTAAGCAAAGACGTTTGCAATATAATCTCCATTTTGCCGCAAGTCTTCACATTCTCGCTCTTCACCCCATATGCTTCGACACTTTTTGTATTGCTTCGTGTTTGCACGTCGAAGTGGTCAATTGCGTTGACGTCATCAAAATCCAATTAAGCAACCAAGTCGCCAACAATCTCCCCCTTTTTGATGATGGCAACCCCTTAAAACTTGTTGATACTTGTGAGCTTCTTGGAGTGTAAATTTAACAATTTTACTCCCCCTCAACATAAGCTCCCCCTCAATGTGTGATTGTCTTCAAAATAGCTCTATAAGACTTAGACAAACACATTAGTACAATTACTCCCCCTGAAACCAAGGGCGAGGGTAAAACAAGTTTTAATCTCATTTCTAATGATTTCTCCCCCTTTGACATTATCAAAAAGTGGAGAAGCAAATTAAGTTCTAAAATGAGATACCAATATATGTGTGCAAAAAAAAATAAAAAATTTTTTAAAAATATGCACATTTGGCATTTCCCCCTTTTTTACCATAAAAAAAATTTATGCATAAGATAGTATTTTTCAAAAGATAGATTCTCATGAATACCATTTACAATCTAAGAGCATCTTAATCATGATTTCGCCCCAAATTTGATACCAATTAAAAAATATATCAATAAATCCATTTGAATATCATATCACTTTTAAGCATTCTTTCAAAATGAGTCATTATATATCGTGATACCAATTAAAACCAATGACTTTAATGCATTTTAATGATTGTTCAATTATGTTCTAATATATACATTTCATGATATTCATCTAAGATTATGCCAATTTACATGCATTTCATTTTCAATCAATTAGTTCATATGGCAAGGCATATTCAATCAAGTGATCACATATATTGCATTTAACTCAATAAATTTCATGTGATACCAATTGAAATAGAATAATGGTTTAAATATATGATTAAGGCACTTAGTGATATCAAATGAAAATCGATATCAATAGAAGTTTGATACATTGCCTAATCACTTTGTATGCTTTAAAAATATTTTAACCAAAGTGAAATATGCATACATATAGAAATTGGAGGAAACGGTACCAATGTTTCCGTGAATACGGAGTTTACCTTTACCGTTGCGAATCCTCATCTCTTTGAGCTTTTGGGATCAATTTTGCAATTTCTCTTTAAAGTTCCATTCCCAAAGCTCCCCCTACAAATTTATCAATTACACTTTGGTACCCAAACTTTCTTGGGTCCATTGGGGTTAGTTTTGATTCATTGAGGAATCCATGCATTTTTAATCACATTCTTATACATGCATTCAAAAATTTTATGTCCATTTTCATTGCAAGCATGACATGTGACATTTTCATTTATAACATTCTTAGCATGAGAATCAGAAGCCTTAACAAAATAATTTCTCAAAAATTTTCTTTTAATATAAGGCCTATATCCTATCCTTCTCTTTTAAATGCACATTTTTGGGATCCAATAAGCATATTAAAATTTTTATGTCCTAATGTGAATTTGCTAAGTATGTTTTGCAAATCTACAATCTTAGTATTTAATAAGACATTTTCATTCAATATAGATTCGCAATCGCATGTCTTAGAGCTAGATGGCATATTTGATATGGCATTTTCAAGTTCTAGCTTTTTAATCTTTAAACATGCATTTTCATCATTCAAGCATGCAATTTCTTTTTCATGTTTAGCCTTTAAGCATATCACATCATTATCTAAAACATGAATTTTATCCATACTAGTTGCATGTTCAATTTTAAGTGTAGCATGCTCATTTTTGACCAATTTTAATTTCTTTTTAAGCATATCACATAATTCTTTTAAACCATTAAAAGCATCAAGTAATTCAGAATTGTGTACCTCTTCTTCTTCGCTTTCTTCTTCAATTTCAAATCGGATGTCTTCACCCGTGATAGCCATAAATGCTATTGATTTATCTTTGACTTCAACTTCTTCCTCCTCGGATGAGCTTGAATCGCTATCGCTCCAAGTTGAAGTTGCTTTCATTGCCTTTTTCTTTAATTTTCCTTTCATTTTCCTCAATGGGAAATCGGTAGCTATGTGACCCGATTTGTTGCATTCATAACACACAATTTTCTTGTTCTTCCGCAGCCATTTTTCTTCTTTCTTTTCATCCGTCTTTGATTTTCCCTTTCGATTTACGGACTTAAGAAGCTTCTTCAAGTTCTTGTTTAATTGAGCCAAATCATCATCACTATCTTCTTCTTCTTCACTTGAGCTTGAATCATCTTTCTTCTTGCTTTTAAGGCCAAGGATTTCCTTATCCTTTTCTCATCTTCCTCCTTTTTGTCCATTTTGATCTCCATTTCGTACTCAAGTAATTTTCCAACTAAATCATCGATCTTCAATGTGTTTATGTCATTTGCTTCTTTAATGGAGGAGGTATAACTTCTAAATTCCTTTGGGAGTGATCTCAAGATTTTCTTCACTTGATCCGATGTCCCGATGACTTTTCCAAATGCTCCCAAATGATTGATGATGACCGTAAACCTCGAAATCATGTGATCGATTTCTTCCTCGGATTCCATCTTGAAATTGTCCAATTCGCACATGAACCGGTTGATCTTCGATTCCTTCACTTGACTTGTGCCCTCATTGACCATTTCCAATGACTTCCATAAATCATATGCGTTGCCATACTCTGGAAGTTTGTTTATTTGCTCCCGATCAATGCCACATTGAAGTTGGTTGAGAGCTTTAGCATTTTGTGAGGCTTGCTTTAAATCCTCACTATCCCATTCTGAACTTGGCTTCGAAATTTCAACCTCATTTATATCCTTTTTCATTGGCATACTGGCACCCCGTGTGATGACCAAATAGGATGGCGGATCATTGGCTAGGAGATAAGTTAACATTCTTGACTTCCAACAGTTGTAGTCGGTTCCGGTGTAAAACGGAGGTCTAGTTGTTGAATATCCCTCGGCAAAATTTGAAGAGTGGCTTGTAGATCCCATAGTCTATTCTCGGACGTTTAAGTCTTTCTTGAGAATACCCCGCTCTGATACCAACTGAAAGTACCTACAAGCACTAGCGACAAACAATCTCTATACCCAAGAGGGGGTGAATTGGGTTATCGCTATAAATGCGGAATTATAAAATCTTTGCCGATTTTAAGCTCTTATTACCAAGTGGGAGTTTTAGGCCAATTTTCTCTATTCTAATAAATATCCTATATGCAAGTTTCTAATCAATAAGTGTAAATACAAATTAACTTGCAAATAGTAAAAGAGTAGGAAAGAGAGATACGACACTGCGATATATAGTGGTTCGGCAAACCGTGCCTACGTCCACTCCCTCAAGCCTCGCTTGAAGATTTCTACTAGAATCGAGTTTCCGTGGTTCACTCGCAACCAAGAGTTTTCCGCGAAGGCACACTCCAAATCCTTTTACAATTTTGAGTTTTGTTCATAGGCTCACTCACAAACCTTTACAATTACCCGAATAATGGGATTTCACAAACCGCAAGTGTTTTTGATAAGAAAGAATTAAAACACACTTGGGCACTCACAAATAATAAGAAGATTGTGTGAGAGCAAAACCCAAGTGATCTAAGCTCACTAAATGATATGAAGATGTATGTAAGCTTGGATGAGTGTTTAAAGTGTGTGAAGGTTTTGGACACTATTTTCTTGCCTTAGAGAATGTATGTAGATTGTGTATTAAGTCTCTAACCTAAGGCAAAGGAGTTGGGGTCTTATTTATAACAAAATGCAAAGCTATCCCCAACTATAGCAAAACCGGCGAGCAAACCGGCGAGTAGACCGGAATGCCGGTCTAGGGTTTCAATATCTCCCAACGGCTATATAACGTTCGAAAAACTAGCCGTTAGACCGGCGAGAAAACCGGTATGGAGACCGGTGAGGACCAACCCGGTTCCAAAGAGCAGGATTTTCTTGCCAATACCTGCATGAAGACCGGCGAGGTAACCGGCACGGTATGGCCCGGTTCCAGTAGGCATGTGAAACAGGGGAAGGCCGGTTTAATGACCGGTAAGGGGACCGATATGGTCCATGCCGGTTCCAGAAGGCTTCCCTAAATACTAAAATGCAGATTTGAAGGTTTTAATGCATTTTGTACATGCCCCTAATGCATCTAAGTGAATGTGCATGATCCCTATGAGCTTAGGCACTTGAATATTACATCTCACATTACAAATTAAATCCCAAGCTAAGACGTTTGCAATATAATCTTCATTTTGCCGCAAGTCTTCACATTCTCGCTCTTCACCCAATATGCTTTGACACTTTTTGTATTGCTTCGTGTTTGCACGTCAAAGTCGTCAATTGCATTGACGTCATCAAAATCCAATTAAGCGACCAAGTCGCCAACAACTTAATCAAAAATAATAAATTGGTTGCCAATTTAGGCGAAAACCTTCAAACAAATATTAAGCGAATTCCTTCCATTGAGTGGTTCTTTCTCAAGATCCAAGATAGGCATTGGTTTGTTGGCCAAAGTCAAGATCAATGTCCATCGCGGATGTGTTTGAACCATGAAAGCTTTGTTCCATATCGCATGTCTTGGGCAAGTTGTGATTTGTTGGCCAAAGTCAAGGTCACTTCTTGTTCATCGACATGGATTATGAAGCTTTCCCACTGTCAATGGGTCCCGCTTAACTGGAATCTTTAAGCTTATTGAGCCAAAGCCAAAGCTTAGATGATTCAGAGGAAAAAGGTTAGGAAAATATATTGGATATATTGGCACATATATTGTATATATGTTTCGGACTTGGAGGTCCACCTACCGGATCTAGGAATTGGATGAGATCCAATTGATCTTAGAGATCTACCTAGTTAAATATCATACAACTTATTGGCTAAAGTCAAGGTTGTGTGTTATTTAACGGGATCCTAGCCTACTAGGAAACTAGGTTTCCCGAGTACTCAACAGAGGGTTATAGGCTCGCCGAAAAATAGTGGGAGGCCAGTATCGAATTTCCAATTTCCTTCAAATACTTGCCAAATACGTGCTTTCAAAATTATTTCGTCATTTTATATATTTATTAGTTGGACTAATATTTTATTATTTTTATTGTAACAGTTGGACTGTACCCAAAAATCGTTAATTGAATAGTTAGACTATTGCAATTAAGATGGCGGGAAAGATCAACTTTAGGGACATTATCATTGGCGAAAATGTTTTTATTGGTGCGAACTTTCCTGACTGGGATATGAACCTTAGGATTGTCCTGGGGGCCGAGAAGATGCTCTATACGATAGAGAGACCTCTCGAGCCTAAGCTCGGAATTGAGTAGCCGCTTGAGCTTGAGCTTTGGAAGACTCACAGTGATGACAACTCAACTGCTCAATTTGTCATGCTCGCTGCAATGACCTCTCAATTTCGTCGCCAAAACAAGGGATTAGATCCCTATACTATGATGGTAAAATTGAAGGACATTCATCAATCTAACTTTAGATCGCAAATGTATGAATTGCAGAAGAAGCTCTTTCACTCTCGAATGTCAGAGGGCACATCTGTCGAGCACCATGTGTCACAGATGATTGCTGACATCAAACAGCTGAGTCAGCTAGGCATAACCTTTGAGGCTGAGACTTATATAGATTTGATCTTGTAGTCTCTTCTTGACAGGTGGAGCGGGTTCATCATGAACAACAATATGATGAACCAAGACCATACTCTTGGAGAGTTGATAACAATGCTGCGTGAAGCATAAAAATAGCTATTGAATGCCAAAAAGCGCGAGGCGCACTTCGCTTCGACATCTCAGTCAGCCAAGGCTTGGCCAAAGGCTACTGGAAGAGTGACTACCGTGAGTATAAGGCGCACATGAAGGAAATCAAAGCTGGCAAGGCACCGGCTTCAGGTATGTTTGTTATAGAAATAAACATGTCTACTTCTAGTTTTAAAAATTGGATTTTTGATTCTGGTTGTGGTACTCATATATGTACCGATGTGAAGAATCTGCAGAATAACAGGAGACTGGCTTCAGGAGAGATAGACCTCCTAGTTGGAAATGGGAATAGAGTCGCCGTTTTGGCTGTTGGGACCTATATTTTGGAACTGCCCTCAGGGCATGTACTAAATCTATCAGACTGTTATTATGTACCTAGTTTGACTAGGAATATTATTTATGTATCTTTATTAGCCCAATGTGGGCATACTTTTGTATTCAGAAATACTGGGTATTTTATGTATAAAAATGATATGGAGATATGTAATGCTGATGTGAATAATGGTCTTTATATTTTGAATATAAATCAATCTCAAACATATAATGTAACAAATAAAAGGCTTAAATTAAGTAACACAGATGAAACTTATATGTGGCATTGTCATCTGGGACACATTAACAAGACTCGCATATCCACACTTTCGAAGAGTGGGTACTTGGACAAATTTGATTCAAATTCATATGACATCTGCGAATCTTGTTTATTAGGTAAAATGCCCAAAACACCTTTTAGCGGTAAAGGTGCACGTGCCACCGAACTGTTAACCATCGTTCATAGTGACGTATATTGGCCCATGTCTAGCCAGGCTAGAGGTGGATATGAATACTTCGTAACCTTTACGGATGATGCATCGCGTTATGGTTATGTGTATATGATGAGTGGTAATTATATTGCCATTTCCCACTCATTTAACCTAATATTTTGTATAGTTTCTTGAGTTTTAATGAACGTTCTGATGTGTTTTAGTTTATTTTGCAGATAAAATAATATTGGGATACAATGAAATCATTTAGGACGAGAAATTGGTAAATTGAAAAATTTTCAAAAATTACAAAAATATTTTGTGTTTCTGTGTTTTTAGTTTGACTAAAAAGGTGAAATTGGTAAGAGATAGCTGAGTAAGGAATTTCCACTCCTGAGACGTATCTCAAACCTATTTTGGAACAAGTTAGTTTTTGTTCATTTCATTTTAAATTATTTAATTTGTAAATTCTCCATAAAACTGACTAAAATGGATCTTCATATGCTCAGTTAGCAGATATTATCAACATGCATTGTAACATACGCACATGAGTTAAAATTGAAAAGTTTGTAATATTCAGTGCTCTAGTTTAATTGGAGGAAGCATCTCAAAAAGTGATGGAGTAAAAAAAAAAAATGTCTGAGATCCTAGTTATAAAGTCTGTAAGGGTGTTTTAACACTTAGTGCTCTAAAGCCAACTAGTTTGGGAGTCCATGTCCCAAAGCTCGCTATATGGATCAAAGATGCTGTAAAAATATATATATATAAAGTCTGAGTAATTAAGTCCGTAGAGGTGTCTTAACACCTAGTGCCCTAAAGCCAACTGGTTTGGGAGTCACCGACCCAACACTCGCTACATAGATGGAAGATATTGTATATAAACAGAAAAAAATCAAAAATCAAACAAAAAATCAGAAAAATTATTCCATTGCTGCAAAAAGGTGTGAATTCTGATAAAAGTTTAGGACAAAAATATTACTCTCTTATCAACTGCACTTGCGACTGTTGTGGGTAAAAATGAGTTGATTAAGATTTTTTCGGTTGTGCATATGGAGAATGGTAAATATAATCGGAGAATTTACTTATTCAGTAATTTAGAAAGAAAGAAAACAACTAGTAACTTGGAGTAGAAGTTTCACATGATTAGTCACTAACTTCTTTATTCTCTTTTCGCTTGTCTTTTTGCTTTTGTGTGCATTAGTTTCACTACATTTT
Organism: Zanthoxylum bungeanum; assembly: GCA_019454045.1. Lineage (NCBI taxonomy): Eukaryota > Viridiplantae > Streptophyta > Magnoliopsida > Sapindales > Rutaceae > Zanthoxylum > Zanthoxylum bungeanum. The sequence goes on from SKCR01009430.1 coordinate 35,642, forward strand.
TACTTTTGTAAAATATTTGTGGGTATCATTGATGTAAACCCTCACGAGACTACAACTCGTCCACTAGGGACACCTAGGGGTTTAAAGGTTTGTTGCATACGCTAAATGCAACCGTGATCCCTACGAAAGTGGCTTAGTTAAATTTTATTTTAAAGATTTTTATGTTATTTTATTCTATGTTTTGCTCGAGGACTAGAAAATTTTAGGTTTCGGGGTGTGATGAGTGATAATTATATCACTATTTCCCACTCATTTACCTAATATTTTGTATAGTTTCTTGAGATTTGATGAACGTTTTGATGTGTTTTAGTTTATTTTGCAGATAAAATAATATTGGGACACAATGAAATCATTTAGGACGAAATATGGGTCAAATAAGGGCAAAAGTTGGACTTGACATATTAATTTTGGAGATTGGAAACTTGAAAGGACGTTTTAACGAAGTGCAGTTTTGGAAATTCCAATTTTGAGCATCTGTCGTATTTTGGGAATAATCTTTTACTCCGATATTGGATTGAGCTTATTCAAGTTCCAGATTAAAGAAGACTCAAAGATCTACAACTTTGAAAGACAAAATAATTTCGAATTCTGAAAATTTCATGCCCGAAATTGATGAACCATCCAGAAGTGTGTTGTGTGTAATTATTAAAGTCATTTTCAATCATTTTCAAAGCAAAAAAATAAATTAATAAATAAATAATAAAAATTATCAAATCACCACCAAACATGATAAGCATTTAGTGGAGCAATTAGTGGAGCAATTAGTGGAGCATTTAATAATGGATTTGGTGGAGGATTTGATGGAGGCAAAATTTTGCCTTTAAATACCAAGCCATTTCATTTGTAAATTTATACTTTCTTCTAAGGAATTCCTTAAGAATACTAAGAAGATTGTATCTTGTTTGTTTATTTACAGCTTTCAGTAATTAATTTTCGCTTTCGCACTTTCTTTTCTTTACTTTTCAGTTTTTACTTTCTGCAATTTACTTTTACGCACAATACTTTTCTTTCTTTAATTTTCAATTTTTACTTTTCAGTAATGAGGAGGTAACACCCATTTGCTGGGGTAAAAGGTAAAACTTTTATTACTAATATTTAGATTAATCTCCCTTAATTATAATATATAAACTAGTTAAAACCTGACTTAACGAGGATACCGCCATATTGGTCGGTTGGTAATTATTTAAATTGGTTTTAACCTGACTAAACTGGATACCGCCTGATTGGTCGGTTGGTAATTAATTATTAATTTGACTTAATCTGGATACCGCCTATATGGCTAGTTGGTAATTATCATGCAAGTTAATATATTATACTAAGGGAGATATCTAAAATAGAAGTAATAAAAGTGGATCCTTTTACCTCAACATTTTCTTTTATTGTACTTTTACTTTATTTACTTTTTAGAAATTTACTTTCAGCATATACTTTTTAGCAATTACATTCAGCAATTTACTTTTCAGCATTTAATTTTCAGTATTTAATTTCATCATTTACTTTCCGTCATTTACTTTTCAGCAATTTACTTTTCAGCATTTTACTTTATGCATTTTATTTTATTTAATTTTTTACTACCCGTAAATTTGTGTCGTAACTAAGCCAGATATCTGGGGTTGTGATGAATTCTAATATCACCGGTTTATAAGGGGTTATTTTATAGTTTGGGTAATTTAAAGGTTTACTTATTAAGTCTTAAGCTTAATGCTTCTTGTTGTCTAATCACCAATAAGATTGATGTGGTAAATCTAAAATAAACTTGACAAAGGAATTTTAGGTTTCAGCCTTAGACTTAATAGCCCACGATCTTCCTTGAGGATAGATAACCCTTTAATAGATTTCCTTACATGATAGACATATACCTGTCGGGCGGGGATAGCCATAATTGGAACTTAAACTTAATGAATCCAGATAATTTGGTTGACATAGACATATGGTTCAATTGGTTTAAACTGGGTATTTGCGTATGACCATCGACAGAGGCTTTTGCATAATTTAGTGTTCCAGGTTAGTAAACCGATTTATTACACAAACATGAAATAACCACTTCATCTTTTAAAAGATATTAGAAAGATTCACAACCCTAGATAGTTTTTAATATTGAATTTTCTTAAACCTACTTTTGTGCAATTTTATTTACTTATTTTTTAAAATTTAGAATCATCACCATTTCAAATCAATCAATCAATATGTTAGATACTAGTAATCATTTGACCTCATACAATTAATAGATTAGGTATTAAGTCATCGTGGGATCGATACTATTTATACTACTTGAACGATACGTACGCTTGCGTTATACGTGTGTGTTTACGCCGGTCAAGTTTTTGGCGCCTTTGCCGGGGACTTATTTATCTTTCACTATTAGTTTAGAGGTTATATACCTTTACTTGTATCTAATTTCTTTTTTACTTATTGTTTTTGTTTTCTTGTATTTCAGGTTCTCAGATCCTTCATGAGACGAACTAGAAGCTTTGAACTCCGACCGCTTGACCCATAAATTGAAAGAACCATCAGACAGTTGAGAAGGGAAAGGCGAGAAGGCCAAGAAGCTTTAGTCAACATGGAACCTGAACCTTTAGAGGTTGCACCACCAATTCCCATTCGAGACAGAACCATTCCGGTGGTTGACAGACTCATTTCATGTATTGTACTTCCTCCCTTACCAACAAATGCAGGTGACATCAAAACATGCATTCAGATGATTCAGCAGTCAGTTCAGTTTGGTGGGAATGCAACTGAAGATCCTAATGCCCACATCAGCAACTTCCTGGAAGTTTACGGCACTTTTAATTACAACCGAGAAGCTGAAGAAGCAATGAGACTGCGTATTTTCCCATACTCATTGAAAGACAGAGCTAAAGCTTGGCTACATTCACTACCAGCAGGTTCCATCAAAACTTAGAACACTTTAGCCACCAAATTTCTTGTAAAGTACTTTCCACCAACCAGAACTGGAAAGCTGTGGAATGAAATCACATCCTTTGTGCAACAAGACTCAGAAACTCTCTACGAAGCTTGGGAAAAATATAAAGATTTGCTCCAGAAATGTCCTCACCATGAAATTCCAAAATGGCTTCAAGTCCAAACCTTATATAATGGACTTTCTGGACTGATGAGAACCACAATCGATGCTGCTGCTGGAGGAGCTTTAATGGCAAAATGAGAAGATCAAGCCTGAGACCTAATCGAAGAAATGGCCAACAACAATTCCTTATGGCCAACAGAAAGGAGCATGATCCAAAGAATTGCAGGAATTTATGAAAGTGGAGCCAATACAGCAGTCAAAGCCAAGCTGGATCAGATATGCAAATTCATGGAGACTCTCAGCACTGGATCCACAAGTTCACCATATGGAGGAGCACCAGAACCACACCAGCTTGAAGAGATGGTGAATTATGTCAACAATTTCAACAGACAGTGGAACAATCCATATTCCAACACCTACAACCCAGAGTGGAGAAATCATCCCAATTTTTCATGGAGCAACAATTCAGGACAAAAGAACAATCCACCACCTGGATTTAAATAGCAGAACTATCAACCACCAGGATTTCAAAAATAGAACAAAGGCCAGAAACATGAAAAAGAACCAGAAATAAAAGAATGGATTGAAGAGATGTTCAAAAGGCAACAAGTAGCATATGATGCTATCTTTCATAGCCAATTTACTTCCATCAAAGCACTGGAGAATCAAATCGGACAACTGGCCAATGCTCAAAGTTACAAACCGCCAGGTAATCTTCCCAGCAACACAGAACCAAATCCAAGGAACATAGGGAAGGAGCAGTGTCATGCCATCATGTTAAAAAGTGGTAATGAAATCAACAAAGATGTTGGATCCAAAACAACAATTGAGGAAGTTTCAAAAGAAACAAAGCAATAGATGGAGGAAAAAAAGCAAAGGAAAAAGAACAGATAACTCCACCTCCACTTTTTCCTCAGCGTCTTCAAAAAAAAAACTGGACAAGAAGTTTGCTCGTTTCCTGGAGATGTTTAAAAAGCTGCACATCAACATTCCATTTGCAGAAGCCTTGGAACAAATGTCTAGCTGTGTAAAATTCATGAAAGACATTCTTTCATGAAAATAGAGATTGGGAGATTACGAGACAGTAGCATTGACAGAAGAATGCAGCGCCATCATTCAGAGGAAGCTTCCCCCAAAGTTGAAAGATCCTGGCAGTTTCACCATTCCTTGCATCATAGGAGAACATAACTTTGGTAGGGCTTTATGTGATTCAGGTGCAAGTGTTAACTTGATGCCTTTTTCTATTTTCAGGAAATTACAGATTGGAGAAACAATGCCAACTTCAGTCTCTCTACAACTTGCTGATAGAACGCTCGTATTTCCAAGAGGCGTAGTTAAGGATGTGCTGGTCAAGGTTGACAAATTCATTTTCCCAGCAGATCTTATTGTCCTTGATATGGAGGAAGATGCAGACGTGCCAATCATCCTCGGGATACCATTCTTGGCTACAGGTCAAACCATTATTGATGTAAAAAAATGAGAATTAACCATGAGGGTACATGACCAAGAGGTAACATTCAATGTTTTCAAGGCCATGAATTTCCCAGATGATGAAAAGAAGGAGGAATGTTTCAGACTTGATGTGATACACAGTACCATTCAGAACTCCAATGCAATGTAAAGTTCTACTGACAAACTTAAAACATGTCAATTGCCTGTGGAGCCTGGAGATAAAGCGTCTTTTGCACTGAAAAAGCCAATTCTTGCACTACAAGCAACAGAAGAGAAAAAGTTCCATCAGCTCAACGAATTGGAGGAATTTAACAATTAGCCTTTTGAGGATGCCAAATTGTACAAAGAAAAGGCAAAGAAGATACATGATGAGAAGTTAGTGTGCATACAACTGGAACCAAGGCAGAAGGTACTGTTAAACAAATCAAAGGTGAAATTCTTCCCATGGAAGCCAAAATCACGGTGGTCAGGTCCATTTGTGATCACCAAAGTTTTACCAGATAGAGCCGTTGAGATACATGATCCTGACTCCAACAAAACTTTTAAGGGTAAAAACAAGCGTGTCAAGCACTAATGGGGAGAATCATTTGAGCGATAAAAAGAAAGTGTCACACTTTCAGATCCAGCCTAACGTTCGAGAAGTCACGTCTAGTTGTCGACGTTAAACTTAGCGCTCGTAGGAAGGCAACCCATGCAATTTGTGTATATATTGTGATTTGGTGTGATTTAATTTTGTGTGTTTAGTTTTTGCAGATTAAGACATTTCAGGATGGAAGAAGCTCTCGCAAATCTTCGCAAGCAATTTCCTTCTCTCCCTCAAAACTCTCTGATGAAAGTCTACAAAGCTCGCTTAGAACGAATGAGATTACTAATGATTCATGGTGTTCCTAAAGATATTCGTTGAGTAATTGAAGCACGGGTCTGATTGGCAGGTGAGTCTTATGAATCTTTTATTTCACATCTGCCTGGTTTTGGAAGAAGCACTTATGCAAAGAAACGTAGAGCTAAGCAAATGGTGGTTTGTTACAAATGTACACGCTGGAATTGCAATACTCGTTGTCGTTATTTAGGAATGGTTTCTGATAATTGCGAAGATAAAATTAAATTCATTAGGGATGGCTTGAGTAAGGAGTCTGTAGATAATATATCTTCGACTCTTGAGACGCATCCCAATGGATATGTTCATATAGCCATTCGCAAATTACATACACAATTTCAAAAATAAAGATAACAGTTAAGTCTCAGGAATCTGACTCAAAAAGACCCTGTCTGCCAATTTATAAGAAAATTGGATGGGAAGCTTGTCCATGACGCATAGACGTTAATCAAGCCGTTACTTTTCTTGTAAATATATATATCTTTGTCTTTTCCTAATAATTGTAATTTGTTTTGTTGTTTTCTTTTATTTTCTCCGACAGGATCCAGAACTTTTTGACTATCACGATTTATTTTACTATTAACTAATAATTGTCATTTGGCAGGTACTAGTGCAATTATTTTACTCACCCTTTTCAGGTGTTATAAATTCAACTCATCATTGCACTTTTGAAGACATCCAGAGTAAAACATGGAAGCCACTTCAAGAAGACGAGTTGAAACCATCTGTGTGCTTTGCGGAAATAGTGTTGGTGTTAAGCCACAATACGTAGAAGCGGCACAGGAATTGGGTCGAGTCTTAGCTGCAAGGAATATGCACTTAGTATATGGGGGAGGCAATCTTGGACTTATGGGGATCGTTGTTGGACAGTTATGACCCATAGTGTCACTATTTGTATAGATCATGGTGTTGTTGTACAAATTAACTATGTGACAAAGGAAATTGCTCTTTTATCATTTGTGATTAGATCACCAAGATGTATAAATGATGAAAGGTCCATATGATTAGTTCCTGGATTGAGATGATATGAGACAATATCAATCTACGAAGTTTTAATCATTAAATATCCATAGTCAGAGTATTATCGAGATTGGATATCGATAATGCGAAAAAGACTAGTATTACACTTGTGCGCGTTATGAGGGCATAACGGCATAGTTCTCATATATTTGGGTATAGGATACTCATGCAAGTGTAGTAGGATGTTGTATTTTACCGATGGTACGGAAAACAGCTTCGCTCTGGATAGACCCCTCAGAATTCCATTGGTAGTATGACTATGTGTCTATAGAAGTCCGAATCAGGGTAGGTGTATTTGGTCTTAACCTAAGACTTGCACCGCTAATACTTGCGACAATCAATATACTTTGGTTTTGGTCGTCCAGGGCTTTAACAGGTTCTATGTACGCCTCTTCTGGGTATATTGAGAATCGTAGTGTATTGGGTGTGATGTCGAGATGGAAGTATCACTCCGGTCATAGTGGAGATGATGATCACGTAGGATACGGAACTGGTTCTCTTATGTACTGCAGTCATCGGGATAATATGACTAGGTCATGATTATCTGATTATAGATACTAGTTACCAGAGATCCGATATGTGCTTCGTACGGGACAGACACAATTCCAGCCCCAGGCCTTGCACGTGACATCCGATGCTGGATCGAAATAGCAATACAACGTATACTACGCCTAATATAGATCACATATTCCTGTAAGGATATTTCTGGAGAATTGGGTAGGCATGGCGCTTTGCTAGAAGCCAACCTTGTCTTGTGAATCGGTAAAAACGTAGTACTAGGTACGTACTTGTTCGGATAGTCCGACGACCAGATTTACTGCCAATATATCTGGGGATCTCATGGGTCGCTTCCCGAAGATTCACCGATGACGTATGACTCTCACTTTATTAATCTGTGATTAATTAAATGAGAGAGAAAATTAATCTGGGATTAATTACGGAGATATTTTATCTGGGATAAAATATCATTTAAAGAGAGAAAACAATGGAATTAATCGATAAAATAATATATTCGATATATTATACGAAATTGGATTTCGACGCGGAATTAAAAATTAGATTTTAATTCGGGCGAACGCGTTAATTTAGAATTAATTCGTTAGTGACATGAATAGTAATTTTGCTAGGCATAATTATTTAATTACGTTGCAACGGAAAATTCATTAATTTGGAATTAACGAACCCGAGCCAGGTAGTGTTTGCGGGCACACCTTCATTATGAATTTAAAGTGCATCCCACAAGTCACATCAAACATCAAATCACTAGTCAATCAATTGATGTGATGTCTAGTCACTTTGAGTGATATGACAACTTGTCATTGTGATTGATGGTGGTAGTTGGCAAGGCTTTAATGCCTTTTGACTTTTGGAAAGCAAAATTTGGAAAATGAATTTTGAATTTCTAATTTGTGTATTAGATGCACAATTTTCCATTAACCAACAACTAACACATTTTCTCTATTTCTCTCCCTCTCTCTCTCGCCTAAATGGGCTGTTTTTTCTCTTCATTTTTCTGGTTTCTGCGAGACTTGAAGGAGAAGAAAGGAAGCTTTGCGGCAAAATTTCCGGAGTGCTAGCACGCTTTAGGAGTCTTGCGAAGGTGATAGGGAACCGCACCCGTGAGCATGGAATCACATCACAAAGCTTGGAGCTTGAGATCATCCATGGCCGAATTTCTTGGAGGCCAAAAACAGCCCACTGCCGAGCATCTTGGAGGAGGTAGAAAAGTTTTTGTTTTCCCTCATGTCGCAAAAGCCGATCGATGTAAGTATTCTGCAACTTCTTCGTGTATTCGCACTTATGTTTATTGCTTGATAATCGATCCTCAGGACCGTAGAATTTCCCAACAATGGTATCAGAGCCAGGTTGAGCATGAAACTTAAATTTAGGGTTAAAATTTGGTAAATTGTATTTGAGCATGATTTGATAAAATTACTTGATTGAGTATGCTTAAATGATGTTTAATTGAAGTTTGATTGGATCAATTTCATGAAAATTTGATTGGATCATTTTTTGCCCAAAAAGTTGCCTTGGCCGAGAGGTACATGAACCCTAAATGTCTTGGTATTTTGTTTGTTTGATCATTGGATGACTTTAAATAATTGGGTAATGTTGATTTAAGATTCAATTGGATTGGATTTAAAATTGGACATAAAAATACTCTAAATGCCGAGACTAGTGAAGCATGAATTGGGTTTGATTTTTGATTAAAATGTGTTGGACATGTTTTGATGATAATGAGCATAATTAATTGTACAAATTTGTGTTTTGGAAATGTTAATTTGGGTGATTAATTATGGCATTGCACTTTGAGTAATTAAATTGTGAAATTGAAATTTTGGAATTTAATTATGTTGGGCCAAATTTGGAATTGGGCTTGTAAAGTTGTAATTGGGCTAATTGGGCTTGGTTGTACCAAGATTGGTTTAGGTAAATTGGTTGGATCCAATTGGGCCCAAAACCATATCCATAAAGTCCAATTATGACTAATAAACCTTTAATATTTAATTGGGCCTAAATTGGTTTCTTGGCAAATAAGGGTGATTCCTTAAATGGGCTTTGGTATTTGGGTTTGACTCATATTGACCAAATGTGCATGCCTTAAGAAATTAATTAAAAGCTCATTGGACTTTAAATTAAATTAACATTGGATGTTAATCGGGTTTTGAGACCCGTAACGGTTAGATTTAGAATCTAAGTCGTAAAGGTTCGTTAATAAAGTGTAATATTTAATTTGGAATTAAATAGTGAATTAGTATTAAATACATATTAAATTGGATTTAATGTTGTAGTTTAATTTAATTCAAGAATTCGTACTTTGAGTACTTATTCGCAAAAAGAGTTGGACTCGAGCAAAATCAAATCGTTGTTTGAACATTGGATGGTCATTAATTATCAGATTAATTAATTGGATTAGATTGATTGATAACATGCTTGTGTGAATACATGGTTGCGATGCATGAATAATGTATATCAGATGGATATTAGATGGGTGGGGTAATTTTGGAAATTGTTGTAATAAATTTAGAATTTATTAATTGGACCTACGTGTCCAGCCTATTACCTCCTTACTCTATGTATTTCTCTTCTCACATATTCCCCTCAATGTAAATGAGGTTTCTTTAGAAGTGTTATGTAACGGGTAGAAGTAATACATGTGCTAGCGGGAGAGAGGAAAGAGAGAGATTTGTTCTAGGAATAATGTTTAAATATCCATCCGCATATCATTATTATTTATTTATATGTGCCTTATTATGTGTTTAGAATGCATGTTTAAGGGTGTATGATGATGAGACCTTAACAAAGATAATAAATTGGTTGCCAATTGCACGCGAAAAACCCTCAACATCATATTAAGTGTTTTTCCTTCCATCGAGTGATTCTTACTCAAGATCTAAGACTAGCATTGGATTGTTGGCCAAAGTCAAGGCCTTTGTCCGTCGAGGATGTGTTTGAATCACGAAGGCTTTTTTCCATATCGGTGTCTTGTCCAAGTTGTGATTTGTTGGCCAAAGTCAAGATCACTTCTTGTCCATTGACATTGATTACGAAGCTTTCCAAAGTCAATGGGTTCCGCTTAACTGGGATCACTAAGTTTTTTGTGCCAAAGCCAAGGCTTAGTTGATTTAGAGGAAAAAGGTTAGGCAATATATTGGATATATTGGCATATATAAGATATATGTTTCGGACTTGGATGTCTACCTACTGGTTCTATGAATTTGATGGGATCCAATTGATCTTAGAGATCTACCTAGTTAATTATCATACAATTTGTTGGCCAAAGTCAAGATCGTGTGTTATTTAACGGGATCCTAGCCCACTAGGAAACAGGATTTCCCGAGTACTCCACAGAGGGTTATAGGCTCGCCGAAAAATAGTGGGAGGCAAGTATTAAATTTTCAATATTCGTTTAGTTACTTGCCATACGCGCTCAATCAAATATTACGTCAAATAAATTAACATATTAGTTGGACTAATAATTAATGTTGTTTTATTAAACAGTTGGACTGTATTCAAACTAATTCATTATAGTTGATTATATAATTAGATTATAGTAATCAATATATTTGAATTAACTATTTCAATTAATAGTTGATTTTATAATTGGATTATAGTAATCAATATAATTGAATTTAATCAATTAAATTATAGTTGATTATATAGTTGGACTATAGTAATCATTATAATAAATAGTACCTGAAATCATTGATAAAATAGTTGGACTATTGTAATCAAGATAATTGAAAGATTAGTGTTTAAAACATAATCCTGGGTGAAAATGTTATTAAACGACTTTAATTTTCAAATTGGGAATAAATCAATCAGGATAGTCCTGAAAACTAAGAAATTACTTTATTTGATAAAATAACATCTTAGGCCAAAGCCCAGAGTTGAGTAAACTGTAGAGCATGATCTTTGGAAGATTCATGTGATGATAAATTTAGTGCTTAATCCAATAAGCTTGCCAAATAGACTCCTTAATTTCTTATTCAGAACTAAGGATTAGATCCTTATAGTATGAAAATGAAATTGAAGGATCTTCATAGATCTATCCTTAGATCTTAGAAATTACAAATTGCAATAGTAAACTCTTGGAGAGTTAATGGCAATTCTCAAGGAGATATAGCCAAAGTTTGCAATAAGGCAAGAAGCGCTAGGCGCACCTTACTTCGACATTCCGGAAGGCCAAGGCTTGGCCAAAGGCTTCTGGGTGTGGAAAAGAGGCAAAGGCAAAGTCATTAGAATCTTCTGGGAAGATAAAGGACATATCCCAAAATGTCTGCCTAAATTGTGGCAAACTGGATCGCGGAAGCGTGACTGCCGTTTGGACAATGCAGACATGAATGAATTGAAGAATGGACAAGGCTCCGACTTCAAATATGTTTGTCATAAATATGTTCACTGCTAGTATTAAAATTGGATTTTATATACTAAAAGTGGTACATAAATATGTACCGGTGTGCAGAATCTGCTATGAGCAGGATACTGACTACAGTTGAGATTAATCTGTGAATTGAAAATGGGACGAAATTCGTTTTTTTAACCGTAGATACCTAAGTTTAGGAACTACCCTTTGGGTGTGTACTTAAAATTAGGAAACTGTTACAGTGTAACTAGTTTGACTAGATACATTATCTCTATAACATGGTTTAACCCGTTGCGGGTATACCTTTATATTCTAGAACACTAAAGTGTTTCATTTTAGAAAGATAATATTGAGATAAACACATTAGATGTGAATAACATTATTTATATTTTGAATATAAATAAATCTCAAACGTATAACATGACAAACAAATAACTCTAACTGATTTGATCAGAAGAAACTTAAAAGTGGCATTGTTGTCTGAGACATAATTAAACAAGACTCGTATATCCACACTTTAGAAGATTGGGTACTAGGACATATTTGATTTCAATCAAATAATGTCTACGAATCTAGTTTATTGGGCAAAGTCCCTGAAACACTATTTACTTGGTAAAAGTGTAAATGCCACCGATCTGTTAGCCCTTATTCATAGTGAAGTAAGTGGGCCCATGTCTAGCTAGGCTAGAGGTGGATATGAATGTTTCGTGACCTTTACGGATGTGGCATCACGTTATGGTTATGTTTTTCTTTTGAAACAAAAATAAAAAACTTTTACAGTTTCGACACGAAATAGACAAACAAATCGGCTGAAGTATTAAAACATCATGATTGGACCATGATGAAAATACTTAATCAATAAGTTTCTTAAAATACTTGAAAGAGTATAATATTCTTTCAAGGAGGACTCCTCCCGGAACACGTCAGTTTGACGGTGTGTCCGAACGGAGAAATCGAATTTTGTTGGACATGATAAGGTTATTCATGAGTCGCTCTGAGCTACCATTTCTTTCAACGGATACGCTTTAAACAGTGGAAGACTTATTTTGAATAAGATTCCATAAAAATCTGTTTGACAGACTTCATATTAGATATGAACAGGAAAGAAACCAGGTTTCTCATTCCTGATGATTTGGGAATGCAGGGCATATGTTTGGATGATACCAAACTAAAACCCAAATCGGATAAGTGCCTAAGTTGTGGGTTATCCTAGGGAAACCTAAGTATAGTACTTATACATCTCACAAGAGAACAATTTAATTGTTGCTCACCATGCGGTTTTCTTAAGAGGAATACTGATATGCAATGGTAAGTGGGAGGATAGTAAAACTCGATGAAAATCGGAGTAATACTATTCCAGGCACCGAATCCTATTGGAACACAAAAATAGTTCGTCAATGATGAAACTATACCAATAATCTTCGAATACACAAGAACCACGTAAGTCGGAGAGAGTCAGAAAATAACCTGGGGTATGGGTTTCTGATCTCACCTCATAAAGATGTCAATCTTATTGAGGAATACGAACTGACTACGTATGAGGAAGTGATACAAGGTATCTACTCCCTATTATGGCAAAGTGCCATGAAATCCGAAATGGATTCCATTTATACTAACCATGTTTGGATACTAGTTGATGTATATCAAGGCATTGTGCCTATTGGTACTATATAAGTCTTCAAGGAAGACATACATGGAAGGCAATATACCAACGTACTAAGCTAGGCTTATACCGAAAAGGTATCGTTATCAACATTGTGTCGATTACGATGAAACCTTTTACCTGTTGCCATTATTAAATCCGTTTGGATAATGCTTGCTGATGCTGCATATTTCATTTATGAAATGTGGCAGATGAATGCCAAAACCGCTTTCCTTAACGGAAACCTATTGGAGGATGTTTACAACATCCTGATGGTTTTTTCATACCAAAACTAACAAACAAGGTTTGCAGGTTATTCGATCCATAGATGGATTGAAGCAAGCATTGCGTTCTTGGAACTATCGTTTTGATGTAATCATAATAGTATATGATTTAATTCAAAATGAAAAGATTCTTGTGTATATAAGGAGGTTAGTGGGAGCGCACTGACATTGAATGTCCTGTATAAAAATGACATGTCATTTCTTGGAAATGATATTCCCATAATACAATCGGTGAAAACTTGGCTTTCGAGAAAATTCTCCGTAGAATTCTTGGGAGAAACAACCTTTATTCTAGGAATAAAGATCTACTGGTATAGATCTAAAAGTTGTTGAAACTCTCCGAGAACTCGTACATTGAAAAATGTATGCGATCTAGTGTCTCATACGCTTTGAGCATATAGAGTCACAATCAGGCCAATCCAAGTGATAGACATTGGATTGATGTTAAGAACATCCTTCAGTATCTTAGAGGAACTAAGGATGCTGTCTCAAACTATGGAGAATGAGAACTTGAAGTGACTGGGTTCACTGCTGCAAGTTTCATAACCGATAAAAATGACTATAAGTCGTAACAATGGTACTATACAGTTTGAATAACGGAACAATGAGCAGGAAATCTTCCAAGAAAGATACTGTTACCGAATAAACAACACAAGTGGATTATTGCTGCAGCTGAGGCAACAATAGAAGCCTTCTCGATTGATAATAATCTAATTAGATTAGATATAATTCTGTTAGCAGCTGAGCTAGGCTTCAGCGCAGGCTAAAGAATTAATGGTCTCATCAACGATCCATATATATACTTCGAATATTCATCTGATTCGTTCTGATCATACATCGTGGCGATGTGATGATCGTATAAATCGCATCAGATGATAATCATGCAAATCCGCTGACGAAAGCCTTTCCTCAGCAGTTTGAGCGGACCGTACATAGTTCGGGGGTAGGACACTCGAGTGACTGGCTATAGGCCAAGTGGGAGATTATTGGACAATTATGACTCATAGTGTCACTATTTGTACAGATCATGGTGTTGTTGTACAAATTAACTATGTGACAAAGGAAATTGTTCTTTTATCATTTGTGATTAGATCACCAAGATGTATAAAAGATGAAAGGTCCATATGATTAGTTCCTGGATTGAGATGATATGAGACAGTATCAATCCATGGAGGTTTAATCATTAAATATCCCTAGTCGGAGTATTATCGAGATTGGTCATCGATAATGCGAAAAAGACTAGTATTACACTTGTGCGCGTTATGAGGGCATAACTGCATAATCCTCATATATTTGGGTATAGGATACTCATGAAAGCGTAGTAGGAGGTTGTGTTTTACCGATGGTACGGAAAACAGTTTCGCTCTGGATAGACCCCTCGGAATTCCATTGGTAGTATGACTATGTGTCTATGGAAGTCCGAATCAGGGTAGGTGTATTTGGTCTTAACCTGAGACTTGCACCGCTAATACTTGCGACAATCAATATACTTTGGTTTTGGTCATCCAGGGCTTTAACAGGTTTTGTGTATGCCTCTTCTGGGTATATTGAGAATCATAGTGTATTGGGTGTGATGTCGAGATGGAAGTATCACTCCAGTCATAGTGGAGATGATGATCACGTAGGATACGGAACTGGTTCTCTTATGTACTGCAGTCATCGTGATAATTTGACTTGGTCATGATTATCCGATTATAGAGACTAGTTACCAGAGATCTGATATGTGCTTCGTACGGGGCAGACACAATTCCAGCCCCAGGCCTTGCACGTGACATCCGATGCTGGATCGAAATACGCAATATTACGTATACTACGCCTGATATAGATCACATATTCCTGTAAGGATATTTCTGGAGAATTGGGTAGGCATGGCGCTTTGCTAGAAGCCAACCTTGTCTTGTGAATCGGTAAAAACGTAGTACTAGGTACGTACATGTTCGGATTGTCCGACGACCGGATTCCTGCCAACATATCCGGGGATCTCATGGGTAGCTTCCCAAAGATTCACCGATGACGTATGACTCGCACTTTATTAATCTGGTGTTAATTAAATGAGAAAGAAAATTAATCTGGGATTAATTACGGAGATATTTTTTCTGGGATAAAATATCATTTAAAGAGAGAAAACGATTAATTTGGAATTAATCGATAAAATAATATATTCGATATATTATATGAAATTGGATTTCGACGCGGAATTAAAAATTAGATTTTAATTCGGACGAACGAGTTAATTTAGAATTAATTCGTTAGCGACGTGAATGAGTTAATTTAGAATTAATTCGTTAGCGACGTGAATAGTAATTTTGTTAGGCATAATTATTTAATTACGTCGCAACGGAAAATTCGTTAACTTGGAATTAACGAACCCGAGCCCGGGAGTGTTTGCGGGCGCACCCGCATTGCGAATTTAAAGTGCGGCCCACAAGTTACATCAAGCATCAAATCACTACTCAGTCAATTGATGTGATGTCTAGTCACTTTGAGTGATATGAAAACTTGTCATTGTGATTGATGGTGGTAGTTGGCAAGGCTTTAATGCCTTTTGAATTTTGGAAATCAAATTTTGGAAATGAATTTTGAATTTCTAATTTGTGTATTAAATACACAATTTTCCAACAACCAACAAATAACACATTTTCTCTCTTTCTCTCCCTATCTCTCTCGCCCAAAGGGGCTGTTTTTCTCTCTTCATTTTTCTGGTTTCTGCCGAGACTTGAAGGAGAAGAAAGGAAGTTTTGCGGCAAAATTTCCGGAGTGCTAGCACTCTTTAGGAGTCTTGCGAAGGTGATAGGGAACCGCACCCGTGAGCATGGAATCACATCACAAAGATTGGAGCTTGAGATCATCCATGGCCGAATTTCTTGGAGGCCAAAAATAGCCCACTGCCGAGCATCTTAGAGGAGGCAGAAAAGTTTTTGTTGTCCCTCGCGTCGCAAAAGCCGATCGATTTAAGTATTCTGCAACTTCTTCGTGTATTCGCACTTATGTTTCTTGCTTGATAATCGATCCCCGGGACCGTAGAATTTCCCAACAATCACTTCAAAGGCTGTACATGAAGGAGGCAGTAATATTTTGGGAATCATCCCAAAACCCTTGGCGGAGGAAAATCTTATTGGACCATCAAACGGAGAGGAACTGATCGTGCCAAGTATGTCTGAACGATTGGTAGAAATGATTAACTGTGCTGATGCTTTTATTGCTTTGCCAGGTGGCTTGGGTACATTGGAGGAAAGTTTTACAATTTTATCTTGGGCGATCCTGAACATACACTAGAAATCGCTTGGACTGTACAACATTGAAGGATTTTATGATTTTCTTTATGTGTTTCTTGATGATGCTCGGAGAAATGGGTTTGTGTCAAAACCTATGAAAATTGGTCCGGATCTAATAGACCAACTCTTAGCCTATGAACCACAAGTTGACCCTATCCTTTCAAAGATAAATTGGTCCGAGGACGATCGTGGTAAGAGGCGTCGGATTAATCTGGATCTTAACCCTTAATTCCCTATAGAATTTCAGTTATCCATATATTATCTTCTAAACTCTGCTTCTACTGTTTAAGACATTGGGGACAATGTCTCATTTAGGTTTGGGGGGAGGGAATTAGTTGATCAGTACCTTGTTTTTAGTTTGTGTGTTGTTTTTATTTTTATTCCAAAATTTTTCGAAAAATACAAAAAAAAATTGAAAATTTTTCAAAAATTACAAAAATATTTTTTGTTTTTAGTTTGACTAAAAAGGTGAAATTGGTAAGAGATAGCTGAGTAAGGAATTTCCACTCCTGAGACGTATCTCAAACCTATTTCGGAACAAGTTAGTTTTTGTTTATTTCATTTTAAATTATTTAATTTGTAAATTCTCCATAAAACTGAGTAAAATGGATCTTCATATGCTCAGTTAGCAGATATTATCAACATGCATTATAACATACGGACATGAGTTAAAATTGAAAAGTTTGTAATATTCAGTGCTCTAGTTTAATTGGAGGAAACATCTCAAAAAGTGATGGAATAAAAAAAAAAGTCTGAGATCCGAGTTATTAAGTCTGTAAGGGTGTTTTAACACATAGTGCCCTAAAGCCAACTGGTTTGGGAGTCCCTGTCCCAAAGCTCACTACATGGATCAAAGATGCTGTAAAAATATATATATCTTAAGTCTGAGTAATTAAGTCCGTAGAGGTGTCTTAACACCTGGTGCCCTAAAGCCAACTGGTTTGGGAGTCACCGACCCAACACTCGCTACATAGATGGAAGATATTGTATATAAATAAAAAAAATCAAAAATCAAAGAAAAAATCAGAAAAATTATTCCATTGCTGCAAAAAGGTGTGAATTCTGATAAAACTTTAGGACAAAAATATTACTCTCTTATCAACTGCACTTGCGACTGTTGTGGGCAAAAATGAGTTGATTAAGATTTTGTCGGCTGTGCATATGGAGAATGGTAAATATAATTGGAGAATTTACTTATTCAGAAATTTAGAAAGAAAGAAAACAACTAGTAACTTGGAGTAGAAGTTTCACATGATTAGTCACTAACTTCTTTATTCTCTTATCGCTTGTCTTTTTGCTTTTGTGTGCATTAGTTTCACTATCTTTTTACTTTTGTAAAATATTTGTGGGTATCATTGCTGTAAACCCTCACGAGACTACAACTCGTTCACTAGGGACACCTAGGGGTTTAAAGGCTTGTTGCATACGCTAAATGTAACCGTGATCCCTACGAAAGTGGCTTAGTTAAATTTTATTTAAAGATCTTTATGTTATTTTATTCTATGTTTTTCTCGAGGACTAACAAAATGTTAGGTTTGGGGGTGTGATGAGTGGTAATTATATCACTATTTCCCACTCATTTAACCTAATATTTTGTATAGTTTCTTGAGTTTTGATGAACGTTTTGATGTGTTTTAGTTTATTTTGCAGATAAAATAATATTGGGACATAATGAAATCATTTAGGACGAAATGTGGGTCAAATAAGGGCAAAATCTAGACTTGACATATTAATTTTGGAGATTGGAAACTTGAAAGGGCGTTTTAACGAAGTGCAGTTTTGGAAATTCCAATTTTGAGCATCTGTCGTATTTTGAGCATAACCTTTTACGCCGATATCGGATTGAGCTGATACAAGTTCCAGATTAAAGAAGACTCAAAGATCTACAACTTTGAAAAACAAAATAATTTCGAATTCTGAAGATGTCATGCCCGAAATTGATTAACCATCCAGAAGTGTGTTGTGTGTAATTATTAAAGTCATTTTCAATCATTTTCAAAGTAAAAAATAAAATAATAAATAAATAATAAAAATTATCAAATCACCACCAAACATGATAAGCATTTAGTGGAGCAATTAGTGGAGCAATTAATAATGGATTTGGTGGATGATTTGAAGGAGGAAAAAGTTTGCCTATAAATACCAAGTCATTTCATTTGTAAATTCATACTTTCTTCTAAGGAATTTCTTAATAATACTAAGAAGATTGTATCTTGTTTGTTTATTTACAGCTTTCAGTAATTAATTTCCGCTTTCGCACTTTCTTTTCTTTACTTTTCAGTTTTTACTTTCCGCAATTTACTTTTACGTACAATACTTTTCTTTCTTTAATTTTCAATTTTTACTATTCAGTAATGAGAAGGTAACTCCCTTTTGCTGGGGTAAAAGGTAAAACTTTTATTATTAATATTTAGTTTAATCTCCCTTAATTATAATATATAAACTAGTTAAAACCTGACTTAACGAGGATACCGCCATATTGGTCGGTTGGTAATTATTTAAATTGGTTTTAACCTGACTAAACTGGATACCGCCTGATTGGTTGGTTGGTAATTAATTTTTAATTTGACTTAATCTGGATACCGCCTATATGGTTGGTTGGTTGGTAATTATCATGCAAAGTTAATATATTATATTAATGGAGATATCTAAAATAGAAGTAATAAAAGTGGATCCTTTTACCTCAACATTTTCTTTTATTGTACTTTTACTTTATTTACTTTTCAGCAATTTACTTTTCAGCATTTTACTTTTCAGCAATTTACTTTTCAGCAATTTATTTTCAGGATTTAATTTTCAGTATTTAATTTCAGCATTTACTTTCCGTCATTTACTTTTCAGCAATTTACTTTTCAGCATTTTACTTTATGTTTTTTATTTTATTTAAGTTTTTACTACCCGTAAATATGTGTCGTAACTAAGCCAGTTATCTGGGGTTGTGATGAATTCTAATATCACCGGTTTATAAGGAGCTATTTTATAGTTTGAGTAATTTAAAGGTTTACTTATTAAGTCTTAAGCTTAATGCTTCTTGTTGTCTGATCACCAATAATATTGATGTGGTAAATCTAAAATAAATTTGACAAAGGAATTTTAGGTTTCAGCCTTAGACTTAATAGCCCACGATCTTCCTTGAGGATAGATAACCCTTTAATAGATTTCCTTACATGATAGACATATACCTGTCGGGCGGGGATATCCATAATTGGAACTTAAACTTAATGAATCCAGATAATTTGGTTGACATAGACATATGGTTCAATTGGGTTAAACTGGGTATTTACGTCTGACCATCGACATAGGCTTTTGCATAATTTAGTGTTCCAGGTTTGTAAACCGATTTATTACACAAACATTTAATAACCTTTTCATCTTTTAAAAGATATTAGAAAGATTCACAACCCTAGATAGTTTTTAATATTGAATTTTCTTAAACCTACTTTTGTGCAATTTTATTTACTTGTTTTTTAAAATTTAGAATCATCACCATTTCAAATCAATCAATCAATATGTTAGATACTAGTAATCATTTGACCTCATATAATTAATAGATTAGGTATTAAGTCCTCGTGGGATCGATACTTTTTATACTACTTGAACGATACATACGCTTGCGTTATGCGTGTGTGTTTACGCCGATCAGTATCTTATGAGACACAAGTCAGAAACCTTTGAGATATTCAAAGAGTTTCGACACGAAGTAGAAAAACAGACCGGCAAAAGTATTAAAATATTATGGTCGGACCGTGGTGGAGAATACTTAAGAAATGAGTTTCTTGATTACTTGAAGGAATATGGTATTATTTCACAGTGGACTCCTCCCGGAACACCTCAATTAAATGGTGTGTCCGAACGGAGAAACCGAACTTTGTTGGACATGGTAAAGTCGATGATGAGTCGCATAAAGCTACCTATTTCCTTCTGGGGATATGTATTGAACAGTGCAATACTTATTTTGAATAAGGTTCCGTCAAAGTCTGTTCAACTGACTCCATATGAAATATGGACATGAAAGAAACCAGGTTTCTCATTCCTGAAGATTTGGGGATGCTGGGCATACGTTAAACATTTGGATGATACCAAACTAGAACCTAAATCGGAAAAGTGTCTATTTATAGGTTATCATAGGGAAACCAAAGGATATTACTTCTACAACCCACAAGAGAATAAAGTATTTGTTGCTCTACATGCGGTTTTCCTCGAGAAGGAATTCCTAAATTTATTGGTAAGTGGGAGGAAAGTAGAACTCGATGAAAATTGGAGTGATACTATTCCTGGCACAGAATATAAACAGTTCATCAGGGATGAGATTGTACCATAATCTTCGAATACACAAGAATCGCGTAGGTCGGAGAGAGTCAGAAAACAACCTAAGAGTTATGGGTTTCTGATCTCACCTCATGTGGATATTAATCTTATTGAGGAAGAAGAACCGACTACGTATGAGGAAGTGATACAAGGTATCGGCTCCGGTTTATGGCAAAATGCAATGAAATCCGAAATGGATTCCATATACACCAACCAAATTTTGACACTGGTTGATGCACCAAAAGGCGTAAAGCCTATTGGTTGCAAATTGGTCTTCAAGAAGAAGAGCGACATGGATGGCAACATACAAATGTACAAAGCTAGGCTTGTAGTGAAAGGGTATCGTCAACGACATGGTGCGGAGTACGACGAGACTTTTTCACATGTTGCCATGATTAAATCCATTCGGATAATGTTTGCTATTGTTTCATATTTCGATTACGAAATATGGCAGATGGACGTCAAAACCACTTTCCTTAATGGAAACCTTTTGGAAGATGTTTATATACAACATCCTGATGGTTTTGTCGTACCAAAACATGCGAATAAGGTTTGCAAGTTAAATCGATCCATTTATGGATTGAAGCAAGAATCGCGTTCTTGGAACCAACATTTTGATGAGATCATAAAAGAATATGATTTCATTCAAAACGAGGATGATCCTTGTGTAAATAAGAAGGTTAGTGGGAGTGCACTGATATTCATTATCCTTTACATTGATGATGTATTGCTTATTGGCAATAACATTCCCATGCTACAATCGGTGAAAGCTTGGCTTTCATTAAAATTCTCCATGAAAGATCTGGGAGAAGCAGCCTTTATTCTGGGAATAAAGATCTACCAGGATAGATCTAGAAAGCTGTTTGGACTCTCCCAGAGCACATATATTGACAAAGTGTTGAAGAGATTCAACATGGAATAGTCTAAGAGTGGACTGTTGCCAGTTTCACATGGCGTCACTCTATCTAAGGACACGTGTCCTACTACTCAAGATGAGAGAGACAACATGAGTCGGATCCCATTCGTTTCTGCAGTCGGATCGATCATGTATGCCATGATATGTACGCGACCTGATTTCTCCTATGCTTTGAGCATGTGTAGTCGCTATCAGGCCGATCCAGATGATGGTCACTGGGTTGCGGTTAAGAACATCCTTAAGTATCTTAGACGAACTAAGGATTCGTTCTTAATCTATGGAGATGGAGAACTTGAGGTAACTGGGTTTACCAATGCAAGATTTCAAACCGATAAAGACAACTGTAAGTCACAATCAGGGTACATATTTTGTTTGAACAACGGAGCAGTAAGCTGGAAATCTTCCAAGTAAGAGACTGTTGCCGATTCAACAACAGAAGCGAATATATTGCTGCAGCTGAAGCAACAAAAGAGGCAGTTTGGATCTGTAAATTCCTAATTGGATTAGGAGTAGTTCCGTTAGTAGCTGAGCCTGTTCATTTGTATTTTGACAATAACGGGGCTGTGACACAGGCTAAGGAACCGCGATCTCATCAACAATCCAAGCATTTTCTTCGACGATTAAATCTGATTCGTGAGATCATACATCGTGGTAATGTGAAGATCGAGAAGGTCGCATCAGATGATAACATTGTAGATCCGCTGACGAAAGCTATTCCTTAGTAAAAGTTTGAGTGACATGTACATAGTTCAGGTGTTAGATACTTGAGTGACTGGCTATAGGCCAAGTGGGATATTGTTGGACAATTATGACCCAGAGCGTCACTATTTGTAAAAGACATTGTGGTTTTTGTACAAATTAATTATGTGACAATGGAAATTGCTATTTTATCATTTTGTAATTAGATTACTTGAATATATAAATGATAAAAATCTTTATGATTAGTTCTGGATTATAAGATATGAGACAGTATCAATCCACTAATAGTTTAATCATTAAATATCCCTAGTCGTAGTATTATCGAGATTGGACAACGATAATACGGAATAGACTAGTATTATACTTGTGCTCGTTATGGAAGCGTAACAGTATAGTTCTCATATATTTGGGTATTGGATACTCATGTAAGTGTAATAGGAGGTTCTGTTTACCGATGGTACGGGAACAGCTTCGCTCTGGATAGACCCCGCAGAATCCCATTGGTAGTATGACTATGTGTCTATGGGAATCCGCATCAGGGTAGGTATATTTGGTCTTAACTTGAGACTTGCATCGCTAATACTTGCGACAATCAATACGCTTTGGTTTTGATCGTCCAGGGCTTTAACAGGTTCAGTGTACCCCTCTTCTGAGTTTATTAAGAATCGTAGTGTATTGGGTGTGATGTCAAGATGGAAGTATCATTTCATTCATATGAAGATGATGATCACGCAGGGATACAGAACTGGTACTCTATTATGTTACAACTATCAGGATAATATGACAAGGTCATGATTGTCTGATTAAAGAGACTAGTTGTTAGTGATTCGATATATGCTTCGTACGGGGCATACATTATTCCAGCCCCAGGCCTAGCATGTGATATCTGATACTGGATCACAATACGTAATACTTGGTATACTATGATTGATATAGATTATATATTCCTTAAAGAATATTTCTGGAGAATACGTAATATGACAAGGTAATGATTATCCGATTTAAAGAGACTAGTTGCTTGTAATTCGATATATGTTTCATACGGGCAGACACTATTCCAGCCCCAGGCCTTGCATGTGACATCCGATATCGGATCGCTATACGTAATACTATATATACTACGTCTGATATAGATTATATATTCCATTAAGAATATTTCTAGAGAATTGGGAAGGCACGGTGATTTGCTAGAAGCCAACCATGTCTTGTAAATCGGTTAGAACGTGGTATCGGGTACGCACATGTTCGGATAATCCGACGACCGGATTTACTGCCAATATATCCAGGGATCTCATTGGTCACTTCCCGAAGATTCACCGATGATGTATGACTCGAACATAATTAATCTAGGATTAATTATGAGAGAGAGAAAATTAATCTAGGATTAATTGTGGAAAGAATTTATCTGGGATAAAATTCAAGTAGTATGAGAGGACGATTAATTTGGAATTAATCAATTAAATAATATATTCGATATATTAAATGAAATTAGATTTCATAACGGAATTAAAATTGGATTTTAATTCTGGCCAACGAATTATTTTAGAATTAAAATTGGATTTGTGTGTACTCTAGGAGGGTCCAAGCAGCTTTCTAGATCTATCCCGGTAGATCTTTATTCCTAGAATAAATGATGCTTCTCCCAGATCTTTCATGGAGAATTTTAATGAAAGCCAAGCTTTCACCGACGTTAACATGGGAATGCATTGCCAATAAGCAATACATCATCAACGTAAAGGACTATGAATGTTAGTGCGCTCCCACTAACCTTCTTAAATCCATTCAGATAATGCTTGCTATTGCTGCATATTTCGATTACGAGATATGGCAAATGGACGTCAAAACCACTTTCCTTAATGGAAACCTTTTGGAGGATGTTTACATGCAACAGCCTGACGCTTTTGTCGTACCTAGACTTTCAAACAAGGTTTGTAAGTTAAATCGATCCATTTATGGATTGAAGCAAGCATCGCGGTCTTGGAACCAACGTTTTGATGAGATCATAAAAGAATATGATTTCATTCAAAACGAGGATGATCTTTGTGTATATAAGAATGTTAGTGAGAGCGCACTGACATTCATAGTCCTTTACGTTGATGATGTTTTGCTTATTGGCAATGACATTCCCATGTTAACGTCGGTGAAAGCTTGGCTTTCATTAAAATTCTCCATGAAAGATCTAGGAGAAGCAGCCTTTATTCTAGGAATAAAGATCTACCGGGATAGATCTTGAAAGTTGCTTGGACTCTCCCAGAGTACATATGTTGACAAAGTGTTGAAGCGATTCAACATGGATCAGTCCAAGAGGGGACTGTTGCCAGTGTCACATGGCGTCACTCTATCTAAGGACATGTGTCCTAAAACTCAAGATGAGAGAGACAACATGAGTCGGATATCGTTCACCTCGGCAGTCGGATCGATCATGTATGCCATGATATGTACGCGACCTGATGTCTCATATGCTTTAAGCATGTGTAGTAGCTATCAGGCCGATCTAGGTGATGGTCACTGAATGGCGGTTAAGAATATCCTTAAGTATCTTAGACGAACTAAGGATGCTTTCTTAATCTATTGAGATGGAGAACTTGAGGTAACTGGGTTTACCGATGCAAGTTTCTAAACCGATAAAGATGACTGCAAGTTGCAATCCGAGTACATATTTTGTTTGAATAACGGAGCAGTAAGCTGGAAATCTTCCAAGCAAGAGACTGTTGTCGATTCAACAACAAAAGCGGAGTATATTACTGCAGCTGAAGCAGCAAAAGAGGCAGTTTGGATCCAAAAATTCCTAATTGGATTAGGAGTAGTTCCGTTAGCAGCTGAGCCCGTTCCATTGTATTGTGACAATAACGGGGCTATAGTGCAGGCTAAGGAACCGCGGTCTCATCAACGATCCAAGCATGTTTTTCGATGTTTCCATTTGATTCTTGAGATCATACATTGTGGCGATGTGAAGATCGAGAAGGTCGCATCAGAGGAAAACATAGCAGATCCACTAACGAAAGCTATTCCTCAGTAAAAGTTTGAGTGACATGTACATAGTTCAAGTATTAGATGCTTAAGTGACTGGCTATAGGCCAAGTGGGAGATTGTTAGACAATTATGACCCATAGCGTCACTATTTGTAAAAGACATTGTGGTTTTTGTACAAATTAATTATGTAGCAATGAAATTGCATTTTATCATTTTATAATTTGATTACTTGAATATATAAATGATAAAAGTCCCTATGATTTGTTTCGGATTATAAGATATGAGACAGTATCAATCCATAAAGGTTTAATCATTAAATATCCCTAGTCATAGTATTATTGAGACTGGACATCGATAATGCGGAATAGACTAATATTGCACTTGTGCATGTTATGGAAGTGTAACGGCATATTTCTCATATATTTAAGTATTGGATACTTATGCAAGTGTGATAGGAGGTTGTGTTTACCGATGGTACGGAAATAGCTTCGCTCTGGATAGACCCCGCAGAATCCCATTGGTAGTATGACTATGTGTCTATGGGAATCTGCATCAGGGTAGGTGTATTTGGTCTTAACCTGAGACTTACATCGCTAGTAATTGCGACAATCAATACACTTTGGTTTTGGTCGTCCAGGACTTTAACAGGTTCTGTGTACGCCTCTTCTGGGTTTATTGAGAATCGTAGTGTATTGGGTGTGATGTCAAGATGGAAGTATCACTTCAGTCTTATGTAGATGATGATCAAGCAGGGATATAGAACTGGTACTCTAAATGGTTGCAACCATCGGGATAATATGACAAGGTAATGATTATCCGATTTAAAGAGACTAGTTGCTTGTAATTCGATATATGTTTCGTATGGGCAGACACTATTCCAGCCCCAGGCCTTGCATGTGACATCCGATACCGGATCGCTATACGTAATACTATATATACTACGTCTGATATAGATTATATATTCCATTAAGAATATTTCTAGAGAATTGGGTAGGCACAGTGCTTTACTAGAAGCCAACCATGTCTCGTAAATCGATAAAAACGTAGTACGAGGTACGTACGTGTTCGGATAGTCCGACGACCGGATTTTCTGCCAACATATCCAGGGATCTCTTAGGTCACTTCCCGAAGATTCACCGATGATGTAAGATTCGAGCATCATTAACCTGGGATTAATTTCGGAGAGATTTTATCTGGGAAAAATACTATTTGAAGAGAGAGAATGATTAATTTGGAATTAATCGATAAAAATAATATATTCGATATATTAAACGAAATTAGATTTCGACGCAGAATTAAAATTAGATTTTAATTCGGGCAAACAGATTAATTTAGAATTAATTCGCTAGCGACGTGAATAGTAATTTTGTTTGGCATAATTATTTTATTAAATTTGATTTAATTACGTCGCAACGGAAAATTCGTTAATTCGGAATTAGCGAACCCGAGCCCGGGAGTGTTTGCGGGCCCAATTGGATTTTGAATCAAGTGGGGCCCATATGTCACATCACTAGTCACATCACTTGTCACTTTGAGTGATGGGTTTTGGTGAGAATGACTTTAACTTGTTTACACTCCAAGTTAAAGTGACATGTTGATGGCTTGATTGATTTATTACAAATATTTGGTAAACCTTTAATTTGATTTTTGAAATCAAATACATAAAAGAAATCAAGTCAACACACTGCATATCTCTCTTTCATTCTCACGCCATTCTCAAAACAATAACTCTCTCCATTTTGCTTGAAGTGATACTTTCATCTTGACATCATACCCAATACACTACGATTATCAATAAACCCAGAAGTGGCGTACACAGAAGGTGTTAAAATCCTTTACGACCAAAACCAAAGCGTATTGATTCTCGCAAGTACTAGCGATGCATGTCTCAAGTTAAGACCAAATACACCTACCCTAAAGCGACAAGTGATGTGACTCGCGATATGACTTGTGGGCCCCACTTTAATTCAAAATCGAAGTGGGCCCGTAAACACTTCCGGGCTCGGTTCGTTAATTCCGAATTAACGAACTTCCGTCGCGACGTAATTAAATAATTATGCCTAGCGAAATTACTATTCACGTCGCTAGCGAATTAATTCTAAATTAACTCATTTATCCGAATTAAAATCCAATTTTAATTCCGCGTCGAAATCTAATTTCGTTTAATATATCGAATATATTATTTTATCGATTAATTCCAAATTAATCATTCTCTGTCTTCAAATAGTATTTTATCTCAGATAAAATCTCTCTGCAATTAATCCCAGATTAATTAAGTTCGAATCATACATCATCGGTGAATCTTCGGGAAGCGACCCAAGAGATCCCTGGATATGTTGGCAGTAAATTCGGTCGTCGGACTATCCGAACACGTACGTACCTCGTACTATATTTTTACCGATGTACGAGACAAGGTTGCCTTCTAGCAAAACGCCATGCCTACCCAATTCTCCAGAAATATTCTTAATGGAATATACGATCTTTATCAGACATAGTATACAGTAGTATTATGTATAGCGATCCAGTATCAGAAGTCACGTGCAAGCCCAGAGCTGGAATAGTGTCTGCCCCGTACGAAGCACATATCGGTTATCAAGCAACTAGTCTCTTTTAATCGGATAATCATGACCTTGTCATATTATCCCGATGGTTGCAACACTATAGAGAACCAGTTCTGAATCTTTGCGTGAACATCATCTCCATATGTCTGAAGTGATACTTCCGTCTTGACATCACACCCAATACACTACGATTCTCAATAAACCCAGAAGTGGCGTACACAGAAGGTGTTAAAGTCCTTGACGACCAAAACCAAAGCGTATTGATTGTCGCAAGTACTAGTGATGCAAGTCTCAAGTTAAGACCAAATACACCTACCCTGAAGCGGATTCCCATAGACACATAGTCATACTACCAATGGGATTCCACAGGGTCTATCCAGAGCGAAGATGTTTCTGTACCATCAGTAAACACAACCTCCTATCACACTTGCATAAGTATCCAATACATAAATATATGAGAATATACCGTTACGCTTCCATAACACGCACAAGTGCGATACTAGTCTATTCCGCATTATCGATGTCCAGTCTCGATAATACTACGACTAGGGATAAAACCTTTATGGATTGATACTGTCTCATATCTTATAATCTGGAACTTATCATAGAGACTTTTATCATTTATATATTCAAGTAATCAAATTACAAAATGATAAAATACAATTTCATTGCTACATAATTAATTTGTACAAAAACCGCAATGTCTTTTACAAATAGTGATGTTATGGGTCATAATTGTCTAACAGATGTGTCAGGGCATAATCTCTTACTCGTTGTTTCTGATGCGTTAGTTCGAGCCTTTCATGTGATAATGACATGAACTCTAATTTTGTATATTTCTCATGTTTTTACACGTTTAATTTACTGATTTTGGATTATGTGAATTGTATTTATATTTTAGTTTGAGTTATGGATTGTTGTTTTTCAGATTGTGGTTTGGTTGTGAGGTGTTTTTAGATGGTTGTTGTAGACCCCATGTGGTCATTTGTTGTATTGAATTATAAATGGATAGTCCATATTTTAAACGGAACCATGTCAATTTTCCATTAGATTTGTGCGGAAGTTTGATTTGGTATGTTTTGCATATTAGGTTTTAAGATGTCGCTCTTGTGTGATCTTTGGGCGGTCACCAGTCAGTAAGACATGCATGCCTCGTAGAGTGTGCTGGGTGAGTCCGAAAAGAGTTTTATAGCTGTTAGACCAACGAAATAGTCTGATCGTGTTTAGCCTCGCTATGAGATCGACATCACGCTTTGAGCATATGGGTTAAGGTAGAGATTCGGTACTCATCTTAATTATGGTTTTAAATTATATATATGTATATCATTATATTATGCCTATGAAAATGATATGAAATGTATTTTAACATTAGCCATGTTTATAAGAATATAAAATGGCGCGTTGAGTGGCACGACACGACCATAATGAGTTTTATTAATTTTTTTTGGTAAATATCTGCATGGTAGTGTAAATATAAATTGGATCGGACTTGGATCGGTAAAAATATTAAAATTGGATATTTTAAAATTGGTATATGTGGAGCCCCGTTGTGGCGCACATCTTGGTTATTATTTAGCCCGGTATGGAATTTTCTTGTGTGGAGCCCCGTTTTGGCCCACCTTATGGACCCCAGTTGGCCCGTGACATCAACTGTTATGAGGCCCCGAGTGGCGCTATTTGGACGGTAATGACGTGTCTCTGGGAGAGAGTCTCGAACATGCACAATGTTTGTTTATTGTTGCTCTGTTGTGGCATTTGATCATGAGGAGCCCTCTATGGAATATGATCATGTTTGTTAGGTGGGCCCATTGTGGCACATTGATATTCACAGCTGCTGTGTGGGAGTCCGTTTATGCGGCCCCGTGTGGCATTTCACTCACACATTTTTATTTAAATGATTAACGTTATCGAGGATGTATATTTTATTTATATTGATAAAATGTATAAATTATAGTTATTTCTTAACTCGCATCCTCGACATAGTTTTACTGGGCATATATATCTTTATATCTTATGAATCATGTAGAGTTTTTATAAAACCAGTTAAGGAGAGTACATTAATCCCAACTGAACACGTGGTTTCGCTCACCCTTCAATTTAACATTTTAGATTAGACCTTGAAGCTTCAGAGCTTGCGAATGTGTTCTAGAATTTGGAGCTTCGGAGAGCGTTGAGTGGGTTTGATTCCTTAAGAGTGTTCGGATCGCGTTGAGTAGCTTTCTTCGTTTCTGCAGTGCTAGTGCATTCTTGGAGGTAATTGACTTGTATTTAAGATTATCAGACTGTGTAGTTGTTTAGGTGAAACATTGCATAGTCAAACCATTATTTGAATTTTAATTATATATTTTACGACAGGTGTTCACATTTAAATTGTGGGAATATTTTAGATATTTTTCATATGATTTTATACTTCCTTTTGTTTAAAATCTCTGGAGCATGTTTTAAAATTTTACATTTTGGCCCCTTTTGACCAAGTCATATTTTTACTTTTTGATTGTTTTCTGCTGACTTGTTGACTGGTCTTATTATAATTTTATTTTATTTATTTACCCCGTTGTCATTGGCCCTGGTTTTGGATCGTGACACCTTTTGTGTGGCAATATATATTTCGAGTGGTTAACACTAGCCTGCTTCCCCCGATCTTCCACTCTTATCCACACTTGTTTTGCTTTAGTGGCTGTAGAGGTTGCATTTGTTTAGCCGGACTGGGGTCTGGCGGTTTTGGTGGTGTAATGACTTGATTTAGTGCGGTGTCAAATTGATGGCACACCACAGCTATGATGTACTGCTCTTCATATAAATCCACCTTGAAGGCCTCACACACTACTGTTTTGTCAGTCATCTTATTTGTCTGCTTTTTCGCTCTCGCTTCCCTTTTGCCTTCCATAGGCTCCATTAAAGCTATATTTCTGGACTTTCTTGGTCTCCCGCCAGGTTGAACATTCTGACAACTAACATCTCTCCATTCACAGGCCTTGTTGTACGTCTATTAACGCTCATGTTGTTGGCAGAAAAGGTCTTCTCAAAATGCAGGGTATGTCAACATCTTCCTCCATGCCCAGAATAATGAAATCGGTCAAAAGCTTAAACTCCCCTACTTTACCATCATATCTTATATTTTCCCATTGGGTATCTTGACGGTTCTGTCAGCAAATTACAGAATCATGGAAGTGGGCTTCATCTTATGATATCATAATCTTTGTGTTATAGGTAGCGACATTAGATTAATTGCCAACCCTAAATTGTAAAAAGTTCTTGACTCACAATCTACAATGATGCAGCTTGTGGTGAACACGTAAGGATCTTTGCATTTGGTTGCAATTGGTCTTTGTAATATTGCACTGCAAATCTCTGTGAGCCATTCCTTTTTGACAGTACTGCTCATGAGTAAGTATTGCTCTATTTCCCCCATTCACCGTGGATTCCTCCAAGGGAGGCTGTGGTTTATGTCTCAAGTTATGTGAAACATCAAGAGAATTATGCACTAACAAATTTCGTCATCAAGCTCATCATCATAAAATTACGTGATGCACTCATCCTCTACTTCATTAGAGCTAACTGAGATGGCATTGCAGAATTTTTTTCCTGCCCTCCTAGGGTTGTCATATGTGTTACTTGGACATGCTCTTTGTGGCTTCTGACTTTGATTAATCGTAAGTCATCCAATTTGAGTCTCCAGTGCTCGTATTGAGGTTGCTTGACTTTGTACCAACTCTCCCAATCTGACAGTGTTCTTTGTATTGTCTATGTTTTACTCAGCCATCTACCTCAGTAATTCCTCCATATAAGAGCTACAACTATTTAAGTAAGGGTTATGGCCTTGTCTGTTGTAGTTGTTGACATAATCAACCGACTCAACATATGGAGCATGAATCGTAAAGCTCTCTATTATGTACTCCCTAATATTCTGCACTTGTTGTTCAAACATTGGTCGCAACCTACTTACTGAGGATCTCTAGACTTTTATAGATTTGGTCTAGCTTGGCATTCACAGTTGTGTTTAGCTCTAACCCGTGGACTTCTACCGCTCGCTGATGAATACTTCTTTTAGTTGGCCATAAAGAGTTATTGTTGGCCATCTCTTCCAGTAGATCACATGCGACATTCTCATCTTTGGCCATTAGCGCGCCTCCAACCGTTGTGTCTATTGTTGTCTTCATCATTCCATTAAGCCCATTATAGAAGGTCTGGACTTGCAATGATTTAGCAATGTCATGATGTGGGCATTTGCGGAACAGGTCTTGATATCTCTTTCATGCCTTATATAGGGACTCTAAGCCATATTACGTGAATGACATGATGTCATTATGCAATTTTGCTTTTCTGGCGAGAGGAAAGCACTTGGCAAGGAACTTGGTGGCCAAGTCTGCCCATGTAGTGATTGATCCTTCTGGTAGTGACTGAAGCCATCCCTTTGCTCTATCTTTTAGTGAGTATCGAAAAAAACACAGGCGAATTTCTTCCTCTGCCCCTCTATTGAAGTTGAAAAGACAACCAATTTCTATGAAATTACGCACGTAGGCATTAAGGTCATCATTCGGGCAAGCCCCAAACTGCATTGATTGCTGTATCATTTGAATACAGGTCTTGACACACGTGTTGGCTTGAGGGAGTTGTGGGATGATATATGATATAAGTCCATCAATGATTGGTATCGACCTATCTCGAATCAGGATCGATGCTATTACTTCCCATCGTTCAGGGTGTTGGTAATTCATTATGCCAAAAATCAAAGAAAAATAAAAAGAAAATACAAGAGAAAAATGAGGGGTGTTAACTAAGCAAGTAAAGTGTTGTCCTAATATTAATAACGAAAAATAAGATAAGTCCCCAACAACGGCGCCAAAAACTTGATTGTAATTTTATAAATCTAGAATGCAAGTGCACATATCGCTCAAGTAATATATTGACAAAATGTCAGATATCATACCGAGATGGACTTAATATTTATTTGATTAATATCAAGATTAACTTATTTAACTTAAAATAAACTATAGAGAAAGAGAATTGATTTGATGATTTTAATTGAAAAATAAATAAAAAGTAAATAACACACGTTGGGGAAATCTTAAAGATAGAAGAACCTACTGTTGCAACTTCACATAAGCATGCACATAATAAATTCATATACTTTTCATTTTATTGAGTTGTTGTTACTAATTATTAACTTAGAATACTAAATTATTCACAAGCCTATTTCGATGGTCAAGTGAATATATTCAGAATAAATCAATTAACTATATGTCTATGTTAATTAAATTAAATTGAATTTATTAAGTTCAGGTTCTAATCTTGGATATGTATACCCTTTATGTAGATGTCTATCACATAGGGAAATCTATTCAACGAATAAGATCACACACCATTTTTCCCATAGCTAACCCAAATTCCCTCCGTTGAGTTCCTAAGGATTTACCAAGATTATTCTATTGTTGGTCAAACAATTAAAATAAGCATCAAAGCATAGAGAGTGATAAATTACAAATAATAAATCCAAAGGAATAAAAATACGTAATTAAATTAATTAAACATGCTCGGGATCCTTTAAAACTCTAAATTTAATTAATTAGCTACTCATGATATTCAATAAACTCATTCTAGTCATTATTAATATAAAATAAGGACTCATAAAAGATAAACTAGAGAGAAAATGGAAGAAAGAACTCTCGTTGCAATCTTCGTTTTCAAACTCCAGCACCAGATCAAACACTCTTATTTGCCTTGCTCTAGGCTTTCTTCTATACTCTGGAGGATCCAAAATATATTATGAGGTTTTGTAACACCTCGCCAGAAGTAAAGTGCTACTGGCAGATGACAGGATTAACCCATCTCCATACGCCTTCAAATTTAACAGAAAACGGATATGATGTATCTTAAACCCAGACAACCTGGATCACAGTCCAACATCAAACAGAACCTACAATAGGCATCAAATATATAAAAGTACCTCAGGTCCATACAAAATACATCAAACTCAAAACAAAACTTATGGGCTTCGTGTCTATAACATCAATCAACACTCAAGGGCTCTGTGCCCACAACATCATAAGCAATCAAAACTTTTTCTTAATAAATACAAACAGCGTGCTCAGCACGACAAATAATATATTAATCACAAATCCTAAACCTCTAGAACTTTTCCCAAGACACATGCGAGGGTTAGTGCCGCTTGGGTGATCCGCGTCTCGAGCATGACTTCCAAAGCTGTCGTGGTTGACCAATCTGGAAGCCAACCTACAAAACTAGCAAACTGGTTTGGTGTGAGTTATAAAACTCAGTAAGTAACCCTGCTAGTACTACAAACAGAACATACAAGTCAATCACATTAGAATTTTTTTCAAAATTATCAAGTTATTACGAGTTCAGAATTATCAACTTTTTCCTATCCTTTATAATTTACCCATGTCAAATTGTCATATTTACATATCTACATATATGCCAATCTAATAGCTAAATATCCAAAGCATACAAAGCAAAATTCAGAAATCATAACTTGTTCTCTTTACCGATATTATATACTCGAATTATCCATAATTTATCATCACAAACATATACAAATATATGTACCAATGCTTATACATACACTTGTTAATTTACATATATATATATATATATATATATATATATATATATATATTCATACATTTACATACATCAATAGACATCAACCTCATACATTTACATACATCAATATACATCAACCTCATCAAGCATTTCACTTCATATCATAGCATTACAAAATTCCATACATGTGGTGGTTGATTATCTTAACCATACGTAATCTCGAACTTTGTTCTCAAAAATATCTCTTAATTACCCTCGTCATATCCTAAACACTTTAATCATCTGTGTGTGTGTGTGTGTGTGTATTTAAAACACAAATCAACCATTCAAGCATTCATCGCATGAGTTACTTACCTTGCTTCGCGAGCACTCCAGGTCCTAGTCAAATCTGCCAAAATAAATGGCGAAATGCCATCAGAATCACAACTTACAGAGTTCTCGACTTAACTACGATAAAATTTCGGATCTTTTGGGACAACCAAATCAAGTCGGATTTCAATGATTTCAGTTTCAAGAATCCTAAAACACCACAACAAACTAATCATGTCACTAGTTAACTTAAATCCTCGGTTTACGTATTTTTGGAAAATCTTCCGAAAAAATTTTCGTAAACGCTACAGAGGGGTCCTGAACCATCTATACCCGATTTATCTAAATATTATTGTATCATCATATATATCTCATATATATCATTATGATAAAAAAAAAAACACATCAATACACGAAAAACTCACTTCAACCGAAAACCTACATAACCTATCAGATCAATCCAATTCATTATGTTTTCACTCGAATTATATCAAATGCACATATTCAATATACTCATGCTCAAACAATTCAATTCATACAATTATGTTACTCTACAAAACTACTGGAAACATCTGAACATTAAACGATAAACTTGAAATTTGAGAGTTTTTACTGTGAGGTCTTACCGAAATTTCGAGGGCATAGATAGACTCCAAACAATCCCACGAGCGCGCTAGAATTTCGATTGGAGCTACTGTTCATTCATTTGTCACTATTCACTGAAGCTTATCCTATCGTTTTGGTACAACCGTGCTTGGAATGGAAAATCTATCGCTGCCAACTTATAATACTCTCCGAGAGCTTCGATTTGGAGGGTGACTCGGGCCGTGACATAAAGCGATGAGCCGGGATCGGGAAAACCCACCATGCACGTCTCTCTCTCTTCTCCTCGCCGGTGCGACCAGGAGTGGTTCAAGAGTTTTGGAGCTGGGGGGTCGAGTGATAGAGATATGTGAGGTTATGCATTTTATGCAATTACAAGAAACTATGGGTTCTTATAGAGATGTTTCTGAAATTTACGTTCAGACCCCTACGAAATTGCAATCAGTCCCCTGTCATGGTGCTTTCTCAGAAATTCGTATTTTTGAAGCTCTTTTGATGAAAATTCCGAAAAGTGTTCAACACGAAAATTATTATTCTCGGAAACACGAGTCCAATGGTTAAAGAATCAGTTCAATCGGAGCTTGTTTGCTATTTTTATAGCCAAAACAAGAAACTTTAATCGTATAATGATATAATTAGGAATCGTGTAACCGGTTCTTTACACCACGTGTTTTCCAACGCGCTATAAGCTTCATTTTAAAACGTTCTGATCTATTTTCCAACACATAAACTATTATTTTCGAATATCATCCAGTTTCAAATTGTAAACTTTAATTCGGAAACCTTCCATCACTGTTCCGAAAAACTCGGGATATTACAACTTTCCTTTTAGGTTTAGGGATGAACTTTTGCTTATATAGAAGGTCTGATGACCTTTCCTAGTTAAAAATCAGATTTAGGATGAAATTGTGATCGATTTGCCATGTCGCGATGCACGTTTTGCGTCTGATGCACCATGTGGTGCACGTTCTATCTGATTTTACTTCATTTGCACGTCTCATCGGGATGCTTGTTTTCACTCTGAAATAAGAGCATATTTGCTCATTATTTTGTCGTTTTCATTCCTCATTGAATCTTTTGAATCGTGATTTTATTTTGACCTACAAATTGCACTCAAAACACATCACTTCGCTCATAAAACTCGAAATACCACATAAAATATTAATATAAAAGGGCATCAAATATATGTATATTAACCGCTCATCACATCTATGTTTCATTTTCTTTTACATAAAGTTTATCTTTTACATACTTTCTATGCTATAAGCTTAGAATATGCACCACAAAGCATATACGTGATTAAATTCTGGTCTCCATACGGCGTCAAGATTTGACGATTCATGGAAATTATGTGAAAAAAAAAACTATCAATTCTGGATTTTTCTCAAGAAATTAGAAAAAGATCCATAATTGAAGGGGCTAAATGTAGATGTCAAAATTGCTCAAAGTAAAAAACCGCGAACTTAGGCTCCCAAGAAAAGTCAAGCGGATTGAATTCAAGTCCGTCTAAATGCAAAAGTGGCCATGCAAAATCATATTACACCACGCAACCATGCTAGCTAGCTACCTATTTTATTCTTCTTAAAGAAGCACGCAAATGGAATCATTACACGCGCGATGAGCATACATGTAAAATGAGAAACGTCGTTCCTTATACTATTGACGTCTCATTCAAAGCATACCATGCGTTGTATGTGATGCATTGTTTACCATGCATACAAATATTAGTTGTTTCCGATTAAGACTTTTAACCCGGAGCTAAAAAACCGACGGTTCGGTTGACCCGATTGGGTTACACGGGTTGATTTTGCACTCGTACAAAGCCATCACCATCACGTGTACTGAAAAATTTTTAAGAGAAAAGAGGGGCCCAAATTCTCAAAGGCCCAGCACACTTGATAACAAAAGATTTTTCAACTTGTTTTTATAACAGCCATTCTTCTTTGCCTCTTGCCCATTTCTTAGCGATGTGAGATAATTATTAATTTCCCACCGCACGGCTGCTAGTTATAACAAGCACGGTTCCTTTTGTAATTGAAAGATATGTACGGCTTGCTCTCTCCCTTGCGATGTGGGAGTTGTCAAGAGATTGAGAATTTGGAGCTGTGGGTGATGAGTGGTAAATCTATCACTATTTCCCACTCATTTAACTTAATATTTTATATAATTTCTTGAGTTTTGTGAATATTTTGATGTGTTTTGTGTTATTTTATAGATAAATAAAGTTTCAGGACATTCTGGAGGTGATTTTGAGCAAAACAGTGAAAATTGGCAAAAAAGGTATTTTGGTAATTTGGGCGCATCGCGACGCCCAAACCCTTGGCGTCGCGACGCCTAACGTGCGCCGGGTCCACGTGTCAGAATCTGAAAAGTTGACTTTGTTAACGTGCGTCGTGCCACGTGTCAACATCACAGGCGATCTGCTAAAATGCGCTTGCCATGTGTCATTATCTTAAGATGCCGACAATCACCATCTACGCTAAAATGCACCCTGCCACGTGTCAAAATCTCATCGGATCACGCTAACGTGCGCCTGGACACGTGTCGCCATCACATGTTGCCGACATCAATAATTCAACTGCCGACATAAGAGTGACACGTGTCACGATCTCGCGAAGCCAAGCCAACACGTGTCGAAGATCTACGGGCGTCGCGACGTTGAAGCCTTTGGCGTCGCGACGCTGGGACCTTACCGAGGTCTCTAAATTCAGCTCGATGTTTCAGTTTTAGATGTACCATTCTCTCTGAATTCTCTTATGTAAATAGAGAGTTTTCTATCTAGTTTCTTTTAATTTTTAGTTTTGTAATTAATTTTAATTACGTTCTGTAATAATAGTAATTTACTTTCTTTACTTTTTACAGTTTTTACTATTCACCATGAGGAGGTAACTTCCCCATGCTAGGGTGAAAGGTAATTCTTTTACTATTGCTATTTAGATTAATCTCCCTTAAATATAATATATTCACTATTTAAAATTTGACTTAAAAAGGATACCGCCAGATTGGTCGGTTGGTAATTCATTTTAATCTGGTTTAAACCTGACTAATCAAGGATACCGCCAGATTGGTCGGTTGGTAATTAAATTTTCTTACCGCCTATATGGTAGGTTTATTTTGGTTCCGCCTTTATGGTTGGTTGGACTTAATTTTACTTAATCAGGTTACCGCCTATATGGCTGGTTGGTAAAATAATCACAAGTTAATATATTATATTAAGGGAGATATCTAAATAGTAAATAGTAAAAGTTGATTCTTTTACCTTAACATTTTATTTTATTGTAATTTATTTTTCAGCTTTTACTTTATGTCTTTTACTTTTCAGCATTTTTACTTTATATCTTTTACTTTTAAGTTTTTACTAGCCCTAGTTATGTGTTAGTTATCTGGGGTTGTGATGAATTCTAATATCACCGGTTTATAAGGGGTTATTTTATAGTTTGGGTAATTTAAAGGTTTACTTATTAAGTCTTAGGATTAATGCTTCTTGGTGTCTGATCACCAATAAGATTGATGTGGTAAATCTAAAATAAACTTGACAAAGGAATTTTAGGTTTCAGCCTTAGACTCAATAGCCCACGATCTTCCTTGAGGATAGATAACCCTTTAATAGATTTCCTTACAGGATAGACATATACCTGTCGGGCGGGGGTAGCCATAATTGGAACTTAAACTTAATAAATCCAGATAATTTGGTTGAGATAGACATATGGTTCAATTGGGTTAAACTGGGTATTTACGTCTGACCATCGACAGAGGCTTTCGCATAATTTCGTGTTCCAGGTTAATAAACCGATTTATTACACAAACATAAAATAATCACTTCATCTTTTAAAAGATATTAGAAAGATTCACAACCCTAGATCTTTGAGTCTTTTGTTATTTTCCTTAGTATTTTCTTTTCTTTTGTTTATTTAATTTATTTTAATTAAGGAAAACCACATTCAACCAACCAATCAAATAATCATTCTCTTCTCCCTATAATTAGATACTTGTAAATAAATAGTATCAATAATTAATAACAACAGTAGGAATTAAGTCCTCATGGGATTGATATTTTTATACTACTTGAACGATACGTGCGCTTGACCGGCGTAAACACACACGTATAACGCAAGCGCACGTAGTTTAACGATACGTGTGGTTTTCCTTAATTAAAATAAATAAAATAAACAAAAGAAAATACTAAGGAAAATAACAAAAGACTCAAAGATCTAGGGTTGTGAATCTTTCTAATATCTTTTAAAAGATGAAGTGATTATTTTATGTTTGTGTAATAAATCGGTTTACTAACCTGAAACACGAAATTATGCGAAAGCCCCTGTCGATGGTCAGACGCAAATACCCAGTTTAACCCAATTGAACCATATGTCTATGTCAACCAAATTATCTGGATTCATTAAGTTTAAGTTCCAATTATGGCTACCCCCACCCGACAGGTATATGTCTATCCTGTAAGGAATCTATTAAAGGGTTATCTATCCTCAAGGAAGATCGTGGGCTATTAAGTCTAAAGCTGAAACCTAAAATTCCTTTGTCAAGTTTATTTTAGATTTACCACATCAATCTTATTGGTGATCAGACAACAAGGAGCATTAATCTTAAGACTTAATAAGTAAACCTTTAAATTACCCAAACTATAAAATAACCTCTTATAAACCGGTGATATTAGAATTCATCACAACCCCAGATAACTAACACATAACTAGGGCTAGTAAAAACTTAAAAGTAAAAGATATAAAGTAAAAATGCTGAAAAGTAAAAGACATAAAGTAAAAGCTGAAAAATAAATTATAATAAAATAAAATGCTAAGGTAAAAGGATCAACTTAAAGAGTCATATCATCCTCCTTGCTCTATCTCTATAAAGCTTTATACCTAGTATATAAGAGGCCTCTCCCAAATCCTTCATGGAGAAATTCTTACTCAGATAGGCTTTGACAGATTGTAACATACCTATATCATTTCCGATAATAAGTATATCATCAACATAAAGCACTAAGAAGACTACCATGTTCCTACTTACTTTTTATAGACACGGGATTCCTCTTCATTTTTAATGAAATCAGACGATCTGATCACATCGTCAAAACGAAGATTCCAACTACGGGAAGCTGTTAAAGTCCATAATAGACCTTTTAAGCTTACAAACCAGATTAGGATCTTTGGCGAATGTGAATCCTCGGGTTGTTCCATATGGATATCTTCTCAAGATTTCCATTCAGAAAAGTCGTTTTCACATCCATCTGCCAAATTCATAATCATAGTGTGCGGCAATAGCTAATAAAATCCTGATTGACTTAAGCATGGCTACAGGAGAAAAGGTTTCATCATAATCGATACCTGATTTCTGAGTATATCCTTTTGCTACTAGTCGGGCCTTAAAGGTTTCAACCTTTCCATCGGGCCTCTGCTTCCTCTTGTAAACCCATTTACAACCGATAGGAACAATCTCGTCTGGAAGCGGAACCAAGTCCTAGACTCGATTATCATGCATTGAGGCAATCTCGTATTTCATAGCTTCCAGCCATTTCTCCGCATAGATGTCTAACATCGCCTCTCTGTAGGTCAAATGATCCTTTTCTTCGATTAAGAAAACATCGAGGGCATCGTCAGATATCGTCTTGTACCTGACAGGGGGTCTCGATATCCTTTGTTACCTACGAGGTGGTTGTGTTAAAGGTATCTCATCTCCTGAACTTCTGGTTCTATCGTCGATTCAATGTTATTTTGATTAACTTCATCAAGATCAATCATTCTATGATCTGTAATTTCAAACACATATTGTGTTTCTAAGAAAGTTGTATTTCGAGCAACGAACACATTTCGGTTCTCGGGATCATAGAACTGATATCCCATGGAATTTTTAGGATATCCAATGAATCGATACTTGTACCCTCTATGTGCAAGTTTATCCCGCTGTGTAACTCTTACATAGGCAGGACAACCCCAAATCTTAACATACTTAAGACTCGGTTTCCTTCCATTCCATAACTCATACGGAGTAGTCGGAACGGTGTTCGAAGGAACTTTGTTCAGAAGATGAGCGGTAGTGTCTAGAGCATGGCCCCACAAGTATATTGTAGATCAGTAAAACTCATCATCAATCGAACCATATCTAATAAAGTTCGATTCCTCCTCTCCGAAACACCATTGTGTTGAGGAGTGCCTGGAGGAGCATACTGAGCGAGAATCCCATTCTCTTTTAAATAACTCACGAACTCACTGCTCATGTACTCACCGCCCCGATCTGATCAAAGGAATTTCAAGAGTTTTCCGGTTTGTTTCTCTACTTGAAATCGGTATTCTTTGAACTTTTCAAAAGTTTTCGATTTGTGTTTCATAAGAAAACATAAACCATATCGTGACAAATCATCGATTATAGTTACAAAGTATTGAAAACCACCCATGGCAGCATGATTTATAGGACCACATACATCGGAAGTACAAGTTCCAATAAATCATTAGCATTGTGTCCAACACCACTAAATGAGGATTTGGTCATTTTACCTTGAATACAATATTCACAAACTGGTAAAGGTTCTATGGTTAGATCTGATATCAAACCATCATTAACTAGTTTGGTTAGGCGTTTTATGCCTATATGACCTAATCTCATATGCCAAAGTTCTGTGTTATTTATTTCACCCGATATTTTCCTTTTAGATTTCTCTATATTAAAGACATCACGATTTTTGGTAAGAATGTAATGACCATCAACCATGGGACATGAAACAGTCAAAACATTCATATTATCATATAAATCCAAAAGACCACAAAAATAAAATTCCTACTACTTCAACTTGTAGAGAATCTATATTCCCTACTCGCACCTGGATCTCTCCCGGCTTCAATCTTCTAGTTTCCCTCATATCCTGTAACGAATTTCTGATATGAGAAGGACAAGCGGTGTCTAACACCCAAGTCGAACTAGAATCAAAAGCAAGTTTAATGTCAATAACAGGAAAACAAATACCTGAGGGAGCTTTCTTCAAAGAAGCTAAATATTTCAAACAATTGCGTTTCCAGTGTCCAAGTATGCCGCATTGGAAACATTTTCCTTTTGCAACTCCGTCTTCACCTTTGGCTTAGAAACCCCTGCGGAAGCAACCTTTGGACCTTGACTTTTGACTTTCTTTTTCTTTTTCTGTTTCTTCCCAGCCGGCTTTTGAGAAGCCTGAGAAGGTCCAGAAGAAGAAGCACCATTGACCATGAAGGCATAACTATTCTTATTTATGTCATCTTGAGCCGTCAACAATATATTGTGCAACTCAGAATAGGTGGGAAGCATCTTATGCATGTTAAAGTTAACGATAAAGTCCTTGAAAGACTTAGAAAGAGATACGAGAATCATACTATTCCCGAGGCGGTTGTCAATAGGAATATCCATCATTCGAGCTCTTCGATACAATCTATTAGCTTTATCACATGTGGGCTAACAAGTTTTCCCTCCGAGAGGAAAGTATGAAAAAGCTCGACGGCCATCCTATGCATCTCTACCTGTGGTCGATCACTGAATAGTTCCTTCATATGCATCAAGATGGATCCGGAATCAGGCATCGACATATACTTCCTCTGTAGTTCCGGCACCATAGATCCCAAGATGTATGACTGGACTTTCCGATCATCATTCTTCCATCTCTTGAACGTCTAACGTTCCTCTTCTAAAGCAGCATCTGAAATCTTTGCGGGCATTGGGCAATCTAGAACATATTCAAGTTGCTCCGCTTGGCAGAGAATCCGGAGATTCATGAGCCAAACATTATAATTAACAGCACCCTGGAGCTATACGCGAAAACGAGTTTGAAACAGACATTCTGGCTTCACAAGGAAAAAATAAAATAAAGCCAAAAAATTAATATTTAAATATCATGATAAAACACTAAATATAATATGGATTACTTTTCTATAGAAAGTGCCCTCGCATTATCTTACATATTCTTTATAATCTCTACAAACAAGAATATGGAAATTTACTCTTAAATCTCACAATGCAATAGTAGATCCTTCTTGACATTTATGCAAATCTCACGCTCTAGCAATATTGACCTTTGTAAATTCGAGAATGTAGACAACTATTGTCAATTACATCTCATGCAACTCTTACATTCGGTCCTAAATCGAATCTCATCATCACTCTTTAGCAATATTGGATAGTTCATTTTTAGATCAACTTGTCTATCGTCGAATGTAGGATACTAATATTAACCTCACGGTTTAGCAATATTGGATAATATTTTTCTCTTAAATTCGACTCATCTCACGCTTAACCGGATTAGAACAAAATATTATAATCAATCCCTCACACTTTAGCAATATTGAGAAAAATCATAATGGTTTAACTAATATCGTATAGACAAGCCAGACCATGTCATATTTTCACACAAAATTAATGACACTTAGATCTAGTGTAGAGATTTCAACAATCTCAAATGCATACAAATATTTAAATGTTGCATGTATTTACAAAAATGCCTAAACATGTAATCTACTATTAAATGTATGCATGAGCATTTTATACAATTAAAAAAAATTGTAAGGACCGTGAACATTTAAAAGCATGTATTGCACTGATACCACTTGTTGAGTGAGGACACAGAAGCCGGCGCAGCGGAGCGGAAACCCGCCCGAGATCATAAATCCGAGC
Source organism: Zanthoxylum bungeanum (assembly GCA_019454045.1). Classification (NCBI taxonomy): domain Eukaryota; kingdom Viridiplantae; phylum Streptophyta; class Magnoliopsida; order Sapindales; family Rutaceae; genus Zanthoxylum; species Zanthoxylum bungeanum. The sequence goes on from SKCR01009430.1 coordinate 79,660, forward strand.
GAATAAATTTTTTATTTTTTTTTTTATTCAGCAGTGACAAAAAATGTATAAAAGGTTTAATCACAAATTAAAATTTTCATGCACTAAAAATCATTACCAATTTTTTATGCATTAAAAATAATTACCATAAGCTCAATTAAATAGTTTAAACACTTTAATCAATTTATCCACTCTTGACAAATTAATTCCAAGCATTAAATTAATTTTCAAACACTTGGAAAAATTAATCCAAGCATTAAATTAATTTTCCAACCCTTGAAAAAATTAATCCAAGCATTAATTAATTTTTCAAAAACACTTGAAAAAATTAATCGAAGCATTAAATTAATTTTCCAACACTTGAAAAAATTAATCCAAGCATTAAATTAATTTTCCAGCACTTGAAAAAATTAATCCAAGCATACAAAATTATTTTTCAACACTTGAAAATTAATTCAAGCATACAAATTAATATATCAACTATATACCAATTTTTCATACACTTGAATGCTTCAAGAACCTCACATACATGCTTCTAATTAATCCAACATCTCCACAACAAATTTTCTCAAAACAATCATCAACAATTAACAAATAAATTTACAAATTAAATTTACCACTATTGCTTTCAAGCCTTGCCAATTATTGAAGCTTTGCTTCCAAAATTCCCAAATCCTTCAAACTTTGAACTTCCTTCTTTCTCCACCAAATTGAGCTCCTCCAAGAACAAATCTTGGCGATCAAAAGGTGGTTTGATCACTCAAGATGGCAAAATAAAGCTTCAAGAATACAAATTAACCCTTAACTCTTAAGATTAATCCATGTTGATGATGATTTATTTGGGTAATTTGGTGAGTGTTTTTGGCTTGGATTTTGAAAACAAATGGCTTGGCCAAAATGCGAGGAGGGGGGGGGGGGGGGGGGGTTAAGGAAATTTTTTGCTTTTTAAAATTTTATTTTTATTAAAATTAATTAAACAAAAAAAAAAACCAAACCTAGCCATTTAAAGAAACCATGGTTCAAATGAATCTTTTCCCTACACCACATGTTTCAAAAAAAATTAACTCAACCAAGGTTAAAAATTAATCTCACCAACTTAGTCAACTTAGTTACAATCAAATGATTTAGTTACTTTAACAAAAAATATTCAGTTGCATTAACTAAAGTTACTTTAATTAATTAAACCTTTATTTGTATAAACCAAGTAATTAATTTTGTACATTAATTTAACAATTAAATTAATTTACTAATTAATTACTAATTTAATGTAAATCAAATTTACATCTATTATATAATAAACTTATATCAACTCTTGATATAAAATAATTAATTCAATTCATCTTATGAATTATCGGATCAAACAATTTAATCCTTAAAACCCAAAAAAAATACTTTGTCAACATTTGATGAAAAGTCGCCCTAGTGCCAACGAGTAAACTTAATATAATAGAACTCTCTAGGCTCAAGTTCGGTTGTTACTTATATATATACATATATATCTCATATATTTGTACATATATTCATGAAGGTCTGTCCACCTACAAATCATGACTAAAACAACACGACACGTCGAACCCTACAAGTCTAGGTTAAAACGTTAATGTATAGTCCTTTCGTCATAACCGTCTCCAATTGAGTAAGGTTATAGTTTTACTATCAAAATCTTATCTACTAAATATAAAAAAATTTTCATAATTATATTTCATTAATAAATAATATATGCAAAACTCTTTTTCAATATTATTTATAATGTTAAAGAAACAATTTCTTCAACGAACTTTCGGCCGAAAGATTTCCGGAATATACTCTGAAAATTTCTAGAAACAAAATCCAACCATATGGACTGACGAATCCTCGTATGTTAAAACACCGATCTTCGTGTACGTCGGTCTATACCTAACAGCCATCCATAGGTCAGACCATAAAAGGTCTCTGACATGCATGGTATCAGGCACAGAGGATCACTCACAAGACCACCGTGGTGTCTCAAGTCAAAGGACCACAGTAACTACTCAACTCGAAAAGACAACTATTGACAGTTTTATGGAATATCTATTAGTCATCTTTTATGAGTTTATTTGATATTCATTCCACTAATAAATATATGTATTTATATACGAACTTCCGCTAAGCTCATAGTCTGTTGTGAGACAAACCATATGTCCATTACATATATAGATAATGCACTAGTAATACCAATATAATGACCAACCCATGTCAATAGATCTATACCAGGAATAATTTATATTCGAGAGAATGCGTGATATTTCTCAACACCATTTGCAACTCTTTCAACTATATCACCATATATTGTAACTCTCGGGTCTTTACTAATTTCATATAAGGTTCGAGTGAAACTCGAAATCTCTAACTCTTAGAGTAATCTAACAATTGGATTTACAATATATAAATAAAAGTAAGAAATTACCATAAAATAAATAAATAATCATGATAAAAAAATATTACATTGCATAAAAATAAATATTCATACAAAAAGTGAATGGTGCTCGATCACCATTTCCAACAACTTTTGGGGTGTTTTAAAGATTGATAAGAAGTATAAAGGGATAGAGAAATAGAGGCTTTAAGGAGTGTAAGTCTCCTACTTGAAGATAGAAACTTGTTCTTCTAGTTACCTAGCTTAGCTTGAATTCTATCAAGAATTGGAATTCACAAAGCTTTCCTTCTTAAGTTCCCATCAATGTAAATCAATATACTTGCACTACAAGAATTAGACCATTTAGCGTCGAATTGTTTCGACGCCATAAGTGAAGATTTCGACGGAAATTATATTTAGCGTCGAAAACATTAGACGCAAACAATGGACGATAAAATGTCGACGAAAACCACTTTTAGCGTCGAAATAATTAACTGCGACGCTAAAAAACAGTATTCTGCGTCCAATTTATTTCGACGCTAAATTAAATTGTTCGACGCTATATTGTATATTTGGCGACGAAATATATCGACGCAAAAATTCAAACTTTTAGCGTCGAAATGTGTCGACGCTAAAGTATATTAAAAAAGTATTATATGTAAGCTTACAGCGACCATTTTTGTTACTATTAGCGTCGAAAGTTTGACGCTAAAAGTCACTTTTAGCGTCGAAACGTTTCGAGGCTAACGTATATTAAAAAAGTATTATATGTACGCTTACAGCGGCCATTTTTGATACTATTAGCGTCGAAATATTCGACGATAAAAGTAAAAAATTTATTTTTTTAAAAATTAGTAATTTACTTATTTTTTGGTCTAAAATATTTAATTTAGTTGAAAAAAATGTAATTAATGACGAAATATTATATTGAAATTTGTTTTAGAAAAAAGAAATATTATATTAATTTATTTGTTCAAAATGTTTATACAAAACAAATATAAAATTAATTGCTACTGTGATGGAGGGACGCTCGAGCCCGATGCACCATGACTCATTGAGGCCTCGAACATCTGACGGAAAGCCAGCAGTTGCTGTTCCAACTGCTCCATCTTCTTCTTGTGGTCCACCGTGACCTGTTGTAGCTTCTCCTTAGTCTGTTGCAGCTCGCTCCCGGGTGCTGGCTAACTCGTCTCGAAGAGATACATTGTCCGAATTACCACTATTGCGTGCAGATGACGTTGGCTTCTTACGAGTGCCAAGACCAACGTTGTAAGCTGTCTGATTCTTGAAAACCAATTGCGACAGCTGCTCATCTGGTATGGGGTCGGTCCCTGTCCTGAGTTTGATGTTGGAGTTCCAGCATTTCGTTCTGTTTCAAAAATAAGTTAATATTAGAATTTGAGAAAAAAATTTAACATATATATATTAATTATTTTATTTTAAAAACTGAAACTTACATAGCAGCGTTGGGCTTCTTCATTTATCCATCTATTCTTGTCATTGTAATGCGTCACACGGAAAAAAATCTGGAAATGATTGCACCTCACCGTGTTACTCTGTTATAACATAAAATAAATTCAATATTATTCCAGATAGTAAAAACAATTAACTGTTAAATTTTACGTTAGGATATATTACCTCAGAATGTTCGGCACGATGTTGGATAAATGGCTTCGAACCTGCACGGTGGTTAAAACGCAAGTGACTTCGATTTTCCGCATTTGCGTGACATTTATCCTGTATTCACCAACACTGTAAGTACCGAAAACAAAGACAATTATAAATTTCCGTTTATTTCAAAATTTACCTCGTGTTTTTTGCTAGACCAAAGCTCACATAAGAATGTCCAATCTTGTTCCTCTATAAAATCAGGCTTGTGTTGTGGAGCATTTGAAGGTCCATGTTCGTCGAATATTGGTTTCAGGACTTTTGTTCTATAATCTTTATAACTTTTCCCCATGTGGTAGTCAATATATTGTTGGACATTCACTTGGGTCAGATCGAAGTCGAACCATTCCTACATGAAAATTCGAGTAAAAATAAGTATCAAATAAAAATGTTAAATAACAAACAATATCGAAAACTTACAAGTAGCGAAGGGAATAGCTGGTTCATTTTTGTCTCCCACGGTATCTTTCTCCAAGATACGTAGTTTTGGGGAGCTTCATATCGAGCTGTAGCTCCTATGACTGTATTAAACGCTGAATTATGTTGTCCGACTTGAGTGTGTCCATCATCTGATATCTCTATCCGAATACGGCCGTGAGCCTTAACGTACTTAGCCAACCCCAGGCCACGGGTGCGTCCTCGACCCTTCACTGTACTGGACTCACCTGTGCTAGCAGAGAAATCACCAGGGCCATTTGCCCTTGCTGATAGAGATGGAGTCGCGGTAGCCCATTTGCGATTGCCCGGTGCCATCTGCAAAACCCGTCGCATTAGCGTCATCAAATTCCAAAGTTCTTATACATATACATACATATCCATACAAGTCAATACAACTTAACAAAAGCGCTTATCACATCGAATGCTCACTTTCGTAAGTTTCGAATTCCAAAACACATACAAACATTCCAAAACACATACTATAATATATGAACTTTCGAATTCCAAAACACATAAACATTCCAAAACACATACTATATATACTATATGAACTTTCGAATTCCAAAACACATACAAACATTCCAAAACACATACTATACTATACGAAGTTTCGAATTCCAAAACACATACTGTACTAAATGGACGACGAAGTTAAACGGAAAACAATCGGGGGCTGCCTGTTCTGCCCAGAATTCTGCCAGTCCCCGTCCCTTTAATTCGTCGATCATCATCCTTCATTCATTATCATATTCGTCCTCTAATTTCGACAAAATCATCATCAAGCATCAACAATAATCATCAACAAAATCATCAACATCATCAACAATCATCAACAACAATCATCATCAACAAGCATCATCAACAAGCATCATCATCATCATCAATGATTCCCTCCTTTAACAATCATCATCAACAATAATCATCAACAATCATCATCATTCATCATCATCAACATTCATCATCATCAAGCATCAAATAAAAATCAAAAAGTGAGACTCACCTTAAATTTGTTGCTTGCAATGTGTATAGCCGAGAATTGCAGGAGAAATGAGGTTGGGCGAATTTGGGTCGTTTGAGCAGAAGAGAAGAGGTCTCTGGTTTTAGGGATTTGAACGACATTTAGCGTCGAATTTACAGTCTTTTAGTGTCGAATTTTTCGACGCTAATAATTAGGCGGTCAATTAAAATTTAGGGTTATTTTTCCGGGAAATTAAATTTTCATATTTAGCGTCGAATAACAACGTTCGACGCTAATATTCGACGCTAATATCACCTTTAGTGTCGAAATAAATTCATTTTAGCGTCAAAAATTTAGACGCTAAAAATTGGCGGTTTATTAAAATTTAGGGTTATTTTTCCGGGAAATTTAAGATATATAGCGTCGAATAATTCGACGCCAAATGTAAGACATTTGGCGTCGAAATTATTCGACGTTAAATGTCGTTAATTTAGCGTCGAAATTATATTTCGACGCTAAATGTGTATCATTAAAAATAATAATTGAAAAAAAATATATCATAGTTATACTATTAATCATTACGTTAATATTTCAATCATATCTAAAGCGTAATAAAATCAACAACCATACATTAATCCATATAATTATTCATCCATTACAATGCACAGCCAGATAGTACCTCTCAATGGGATACATCCATCTGTAATGGACAGGACCTCCCTTTCTATCTTCATCCGGTAAATG